>CAUYSK010113465.1:0-17562 GCA_963575035.1 Avahi laniger
TGTTTTAAACAGAACTTGTTTAAAATGCAAAAGAAAGCAACGGAGTTTTGGGGTTTCTGGGAAGGGGGTGGTTTGAAACAGGGTCTGTCTCTATAGCCCAGATTGCGCAGGCTATCTGGGCAGTGGCAGGATCACAGCTCACTGCAGCCTTTAACTCCTGAGCTCAAGCTGTCTTCCCACCTCAGACTACCAAAATGCGGAGCCCCTGCACCTGGCCAATGGAGTTTTAAGAAACACAAATGACCAAAGAACATATCGTATTTTTTCTTACATTACTTCTCTGTATTAGCTAACCAATTAAGCTACAAATGATGTAGAAAGAAAGGGAAAGATGAGCAATCCATAGTTCTCCTTCCTTTCAGTCCTTCTATACTCAGCAGTAAGCCAAAGGTAAAGTGTTGATAGAATGTGTGCATATCAAAACATGGTATGAAAACAAATTAGTTTTGTGTAGCATTTACACTGTTCTGGTAAGAACAAAATCCATATGTATACATATATTTTTTTTGGTAATTATTTTTAATGATTATACATATGAGATAAATGCTTCTTTTAAAAATTTTAGAATTTTTAATTATTATTGGTACATACTGGTTGTATATCTTTATAGGGTATATGTGATGTTTTGATACTGGCATACAATGTGAATTAATCAAGTCAGGGGAATTGAGTTATCTATCACCTCAGGCATTTGTCATTTCTTTGTGTTAGGAACATTCCAATTCCACTATTTCAGTTATTTTAAACTATACCCTAACTTATCGTTGATTATACTCACTTTGTTGTGCTATCAAATATTGTTCATTCTGTCTAACTATCTAACAATATTTCTGCACACATTAACCATCCTCATTTTATTCCTCCTTTTCCACTACCCTTCCAAGTCTCTGGTAACCATCTTTCTAATCTCTGTCTCTCTGAGATCAATTGATTTTACTATTTAGCTCCCACATATGAGTGAGAACAAGGGAGATTTGTCTTTCTGTATTTGGCTTATTTAATTTAACATAATATTCTCCAGTTCAATCCATGTTTTTGCAAATGGCAGGATTTCATTCTTTTTGTGGTTATATAATATTTCCTTCAGTATGTGTACAACAATTTGATCATTAATTCATCCATTTATGAAAACTTAGGTTGATTCCAAATCTTGATTGTTGTGAATAGTGCTGTAATAAACATGTGAGCACAGATATCTTTTTGATATACTGAATTTCACTCCTTTCGAGATATATGTGTGTATATATATCTCCAGTGTATTGCTGGGTCATACGGTAGTTCTATTTTTAGTTTATTGAGGAACTGCCATACTGAGGAACCTCCACATTAATTTATATTCCCACCAACAATGTACAAAGGTTCCCCTTTCTCCACATCCTTTCCAGCTTTTGTTATTGCCTGTCTTTTTGATAAAAGCCATTATAAGTGGGGTGAGATGATATCTCATTGCAGTTTTTTTTGTTTTTTTTTTTTTTTTTTTTTTTTTTTGACAGAGTCTCACGCTTTTGCCCGGGCTACAGTGAGTGCCATGGCGTCAGCCTAGCTCACAGCAACCTCACACTCCTGGGCTCAAGCAATCCTTCTGCCTCAGCCTCCCGAGTAGCTGGGACTACAGACATGTGCCACCATGCCTGGCTAATTTTTTCTATATATTTTTAGTTGTCCAATTAATTTCTTTCTATTTTTAGTAGAGACAGGGTCTCGCTCTTGCTCAGGCTGGTCTCGAACTCCTGAGCTCAAACAATCTGCCCGCCTCGGCCTCCCAGAGAGCTAGGATTACAGGCGTGAGCCACCGCGCCCGGCCCACAATGCTTTTAAAAAATGTACAGCTCTAGCAGAGGTACCCATTCCATTCCTAGCTTGCTCGGTAGCTGGTGATTGGACCTCTGCAACACTGGCAAAAAAAAAAAAATAAAAAAAAAAAATGTACAGCTGATCATGGAAGCTGCAAAATAGCCCCTTCCATGACTGCACCCAAATCTATTTAACCAGTTCTCCGCAGATGGAGTTGTTTCTTTTCTTGTCTATTATAAACAGTGCTGACATGAATAACCTCAATGTATTATACATTATTTTCCTAAACCTATCAGAGAGATAAATTCCCATATATCAAATTGCTGGGTCAGAAGGATATTGCTGTGGATAGATATTGCGGTGGCTTCTTTGAGTAGAGAAGTCCAGTTTCCTGAGCACGGTATCAGTGAGGTGGAAGAAGATGAAAACTCGATGGGGATCAATTAGAATAATTGAGGAAGAAGGTGGAATTTCAAGGTGGGCAGGAGTCTCATGAACCTAGGGGAGACGAGACAGGAGAAAGAGTCGGACACGGGGGGCGGGGTGAAGGGCGGTAGGAGGCAGAGCAACGAGGACCGCAGAGATCTAATGAGAAATCTCGTGTGGGAGACGAGCGAGCGGCTTTGAGCACTTCCTCCGTTTCCTCCAGACCCTTGGTAAATTTCTGCTATATTTGGTTGAGTTGGAAGAAAAAATTCAAGTCTTTGCAAGACTGGAGAAATTGAAGACTCCTGGTGGTATTCATAACGATGCTAGTGAAGTAGGTTCTAGTAGCATTCCCACTTCAGAGAAGAGGAAATTGAAGGTCAGAGAAATTAGAATGACTCCACAGTTTCTTGTCTAACAAACCACGGAGTTGGGACTTGCACTGATATCCGTCTGGTTTTAGCTCATTTTCTTAACCACTCTGCCATATCGTTTATGTTAAAGGCTATTAGGAAACAAATTTTAAAAAATCTTATTTTGCATTAAAAAATACAAAAAACTGGCTGGGCGCGGTGGCTCACGCCTGTAATCCTAGCACTCTGGGAGGCCGAGGCGGGCGGATTGTTTGAGCTCAGGAGTTCGAAACCAGCCTAAGCAAGAGCGAGACCCCGTCTCTACTAAAAATAGAAAGAAATTAATCGGACAACTAAAAATATAGAAAAAAATTAGCCGGGCATGGTGGCACATGCCTGTAGTCCCAGCTACTTGGGAGGCTGAGGCAGGAGGATCGCTTGAGCCCAGGAGTTTGAGATTGCTGTGAGTTAGGATGACGCCACGGCACTCTCTAGCCCGGGCAACAAAAAAAAAGAAAAAAATACAAAAGACTCTGATAAAAGATGTCCAGGGCTTCTATTATTATGACCTGGGCTTCCTTCTTGTGCCATTAAAAACATCTAATTGCTACTGTATATATTTTCTCTATTTTCAACCATCCCAGCACAGCTTGCCTGAAAATTGTTAACACCGAGAAACATATAGGTTAAGTTCATACGAGCTGGCCTTTATTATAGTCTTTCCTGCAAAATGCACAGTGAATTGCAAGTGTTTGCATTTCCCATTAGCAAGAGAAATTAGCATTTCTGGAGATGATAGCCTTCTCTGGATTAGCATTTAATGTCTGTTTTGTTCTTTTCAGGTTGCTCGAGTTGATAATAGGGCCTTGGTCCTGATTTCTTCCACCTGCTCTTCACAATTCTGCGTGACTTCCTCCCTGGCTGCCGGGTGGGTTAAACCCCCCTACATCATTCCGGAATGGACCGTCACTCTGCCTCTGGGACCATTTCCTTGAATGCTTGCATTCTAACATCCTGCGGAACACCCCTTCCCGCTTTTCCCCCAGTAGCTCATGGATTAACACTCGTAGCACTTTGGAAACAAAATTCTCCATGACACACAAAATGCATGGCTGCTAGGAAGCTCTCCGTGCTGAGAATATACGCCAGGACCTTGAGCGTGTGTGTGTGTGTGTGTGTGTGTGTGTGTGTGTGTGTTGGACTGTTATACATTTATTGTGGGGATTTGGGGGAAAAGGTGGCAAAACATATAGCCTCACAAGGGATCACTGCTGCAGTAAGTAGGGGATGAGCGGATCTCACGAGTTTTGAAAGATGTCAGTCTTGATGGTTCTGGTTCTATTTCCATTTGGCTACTAACTCAGGGTTCTTTAGTGGGTAAATTAACCTGCCAAGTCAGGAGGTCTGCTGCTGTAGGGCAGAGGTCAGCCTGTGTGCCAAATCCAGTTTGCTGCCTAGTCTTTTAATCCGGAGGTCATGTTTGATTTGCACATTTGAGTAGGATTTTGCCATGCAAATTGGGAAGGAAGTGCCTTCTGAGTTTGAAAACTACATTCCATGGGCCAAATCTGTCAAGCTGCTTGTTTTTGTAAGTAAAGTTTTGTTTATACAGCCACACCATTTATGTATTGTCTATGGTTGCTTTTACTGTACAATGGCAGAGACTATATGGCCCCCAATGCCTAAAATATTTACTGGATAGCCCTTTACAGAAAAAATTGCCTACCGCTGGTGTAGGGATTAATCATCTAGGCCATGAATTAACGGTCTGTGTTCAAATCCCAGTTCTGCCATGTACTTCTGTGTAACCTTGGTTACGCACCATAAAGTAGGAATATAAATACCTCTGGGTTGATGTGAGAAGTCAATTTAGTAATTCTAGTAAGTGCTTACTCAGAGGTAGTTATTATGATTCATCTAAATTAAAGAAGATTTCTAGAGGTTTCCCATATTTCCTGATGCCCTGGATTATAATCTTACTGGATCCTTTCTGTCTTTATAAAAATTAAACATGAAAAATATTTGAGGAATTTGGCAGCCACCTTTCCTGTTCCAGGAATAAAAGAGCCATAAAATCCTGGGATCACATTTTCAGTATATTTGATGTTAATTAATAGAGTCATGGCAACTGTGCAGTGTGCCCTGGGACGTTGTCTTTGATCTATTCTGGATATCATTTTAATTCAGGACTGAAGAATTAAGGTATTCAGATGAAATTTCCAGGAGATAAAATATTGGTATGAAAGGATCAAGATTCACAATGGCCTCCATAGCTTTCAAACGAAGGATTGGAAGAAATAAGAGAACATTTGCTAGGGATTGATGTGGATTCTGGCATCAATTATTTACGTCTGGGATCGGGGAGACTTGGCCAGACGGCAGTTCCTGGGAAGTAGTTCTAGGGCTTCTAGTTGGCCACAAGTTCAATTTGAGCCAGATGTAGATAGCTGCCAACAAGCAAATGATCTTAGGCTGCATTAATGGAGTCAAGATACGCTGTGTGGGCTCCAAGGACGATAAAGCAAGAAAACAATTTGAACGAGCAGGGCAGCCCACGTTTGGAGCATGGAGTTTAGTTACGAAGACAAATTGCAATTTTTAATGAAGATGCTGCCAAATCCTCGTAGGCTGAGGGGGAGGTGGGGGAGGAGACAGGTTGATGAGTCATCTGGGAAATATGTTATAATGAGGAATAACCAAAGGATTTAGGGATGTTTCCCAGGAAAAGAGATGACCACAAGGGAAGAAGTTCTTGGGAAAGCTCTGAAGGTCTTCCACGTGGAAGATGCTGCCAGGCTATCACTATTGCTTTTTGGTGAAACTTGGGAAAATAAATGTGAGGTGCTTACTTTTTAGGGTATCAGCCCAGCTTACGTCAGACCTACTCCACCCCTGAGTCCACTGTCTACTCTGGGGGGAGTCCCTGGAAGACAATCCATTCTTTAGAACCCTGCCTTCCTGTTGATGGCTGATGGGAGAAGGGGTGGATGCCTCCTGGAAGCTAGAACAATCAAGTTCTGTCTCCAGGGAATATGGAATCTGCCTTGAGGACTGTCAGTCTGCCTCTGTGTACAGTTGGATCCATAGTGTATAAATCTGGGCACGAGGGCAGACATATTTCCCCACGTCGATGCAGGAGCTGAGAACGTCAATCTACAGGGAGAAAAAGAATGAGGCAGAGACGTAGAGAAGCAGGAAGGCAAAACAGAGGGCTTTGCTGGTTGGATTCTTTTTAGCTTTCCATTTTCTGGTATTAGTTCTTCCTGAGGCCTAACTGCGTTCCTGGACTCGGGCTTCATGAGATATCTTTGTGTCCCTGTTATTCATTCTCCCTTTTCCCTTCTGCTAGTTCACCTGGGTTTCTTCGTGTGCAACCCAAAGTGTCTTAACTCTCTGTGAGTGTGGCAGAGAGTGGCTCAGCATGTGGGAGACATAATGGGGGATCCTGTTCAGACTCAGAGAGTGGCTTCAGGAAGTGAGGATATTTCTGTTCCCAGGAGCACGCAAGTAGAAGCTGAATGACCCTGGCTAACTGGAAGGCGTAAGAGAAGAGCTCGGGCTTGGACTTCAGAGACACTTGGGATTAATTGCAAGCTCTGCTGCTAACTGGGACCTTCAGCAATGTTCTTAACCCTTACTGGGCCTATGTTTTGTACAAAACGAGGAGAATAAAGCATAACTCATAGAATTGTCATGAGGATGAAGTAACCTAATGTATGAGTTTCCTATTGCTGTTGTAAGAGATTGCCACAAACTTAATGACTTAAAACACATTCATTAGTTTAACATTCTGGAGATCGGAAGTCTGAAATGAGTCTCATGGGGCTAAGATCGAGGTGTGGGCTAGTTCCCCGTGGAGGCTGTAGAGGGGAACCTACTTCTCTGCCTTTTCCAGCTTCTTGAAGCTACTTGCATTCTTTGACTCACGGCTCCTTCCTCCCTCTTTAAAATGCATCGCTTCCCCCTCTGTTTCCATCCTCACATCTCCTCTGACACTGACTCTCCGGCTCCCTCTTTCACTCATAAGGCACTGGAATTACACCGTGCCCACCTATGTGATCCACAGTGATGTCTCCATGCAAACGTCCTTCATTTAATCACAGCCGCCGCATTTCTTTTGCCACCTATGGTAGCAGAATCCCACCTAATGACAGGAAGAGCTGAACCTTGCTGAGAGCTGTCGATGTGATGGGCGCTCTGCCAACTGCTTCTATGCACATCGTTTTATTTAAGCCTCATCACAGTTTCAGCAGATAGACTCAGAGAGGTGAAACGATTCGCCGTAGGCCACCCAGCTAGGAAACAGCAATGCTGAGAACCAAGTCTTGTCATTGAACTCCAGAGCCTTCTTTCTTAACCACCAGTGAGAAACAGCAAACCCCCAGGCCGTATTTCAGGCAAGCAAGGAGTCTGGTGTTCCAGAGAGGACTCGCGCTGTCGTAGAGGGGCAGCGACTCCATGGCTCCAGCCTGTATGTGCCAGTTTTCCGAGAGGTACCCTGTATCTGGATTATTTATGTGAAATGTCCCAATTTTGAAATATTGGAAAACAATTCACATATTTAAAATTCTCTGTGCAAATAACATAAGCAGATTTATCACATCTCTCCCCTAGACTACCAAAGTAAGACTTCTTCAAAGCCATCCTATATTTTTCCTTTTCGTATTTGAAGATCTCTGCCTCACCATAATGGCTAACAGTTCGCATGGATTATATGGCTGCACTATGCTACATGCTTTGCTGTCTTATCTCATTCACTAGGTATGCGTCTTAATTAAGAATTTAATTAATTCCCTAACTGGGAAGTTATTTTTATTTTTAATAGGATTCTTTTAGGCGAGTGGTAAGACTTCCATGAAGGGTCTTAAAGAGCGAAGTTTCAATCTTGGTTTCCAAACCTTGCTTCACCATTCAACCGCGTGGTGGTGGGTAAGTTAATGCACCGCTCTGAAGCTATTTCCTTACCTGTGAGGTTTACTCATGGTTTTCTGGTGGGGCTTTGTGAAAATTTGGTGGTGGGTGGAAGCACTTTCCACAGCACCATGCAAATATTACTTATGACTATAGATAATTCACCTGAAGATTCATCAACAGGTAAACAGTGCAGAGATGGTGACCCCTGTTGTGAACAAAAAGTGGAGATTAGATGCAAAGTTTCCAGCTCAAACTAGTCACCTGTCAGGTCTCTGGGCTGCAGCGGAGCCACCATTGCACGGCTTCAGAAATGTCCCAGGGCGCAGATGGACATTTGCTGGCTAGGAAACAGCTCCAGCTGTGCCGCGGGGTCACCGGCATTACCTGCTCGGGTTTCTAGCTCAAGATGAAGGGCTGTTTTCTACAGCAGAGACCGGGGTGCACAAGTGGCTGCCAAGACCGGGGCTCGGGGGATCTCTGCCCTGGTTGTGGTTTGGTCACTGATGGGATGGACTTAGGATTTTTTCCTTTTCTGGAATTAGTTTTCCCACCTGACACATAATTTGTGGTTTATTCAGTTATTTTAATACATAGACTAAAAGGAGACAAGGGAATTCCTTGCCAACGTTAGAATCTTTTGTATTTTCTTGAGTGGTGTCTGTTTGGGGGCATCTGAAACTGGAGAAAAACCTAAATGAAACTGTTTTATAACATGCGTACTTTAAAAGTTAAAAGTTCAAAGAGATGAAAATAAAGTTTCCCTCTCTCTTTTTGGTCATAATCTTCCAATTTTTATCTTCAGAGAGGACCACGGTTACAGGATTCTAGCATGTTCTTTCAGAGATGTTCTGTGCCAGAGGTTCTCAATTGAGGGGGATTTCGGCCTCAGGAAACGTTTGGCAATGCCTGGAGACATTTTTGTTGTCACAGCCGAGGGGGATGCTAGTCGTACCTGGAGGGTAGAGGCCAAGGTCTTGCACAGGACAGCCGCCCATGGCGAAGGATTATCTGGTGCTAACGGTCAACAGCACTGAGGTTGAGAAACCTTGTTCTAGGCACATACTAGCAAATACAAGCGTGCACGCACACACAGAGGTGCACACACCCTTTTTATATACAAACGGTAGCTACCCCACACATTTTTCTCCATCTTGTCCTTTTCACCTAATCGTAGAGATTGTTCTGCGCAAATAGATCCTTTCAAGCTGCAAAAGACTGTACGTAGTCTCCTGTAGAGACAGATCATTTATTTACTCAGTGCCCTATTGATAGACATTTAGATTGTTTCCATCTTCTGCAAACAATATTGCTGTAATTATTCTTGTTCATGGCTCTGTGGGCAAGTGCCCCTGTGCTAGTGTATCAGATAATTCCTCCATGTAGAATAAGCGAGTCAAAGAGTAAATGGCTTTAAAATGTTGTTAGGTGTCACCAAAGGTCCTCCAAAGACAACCAATTTATGTTCCCACCAGCTATGTAGAGACCACATCTTGCTGACTCCTTTATCAACAAAATACGGCCCTTCTGTCCTTAAGTTGATTTAGCTTCAAGTAATTACGTATTTTAAACCAACTGTGGCTGGATGCGGTGGCTCACGCCTGTCATCCTAGCGCTGTGCTTTCCGACCATTCGTCTTTCAACAAACATTTATTCTTTGTGTCAGGAACCGGAATGAGGGGGTGTAAGTCTCAGTGTCTGTCCTCAAATGTATCCCCGATAGTCTAGAGGTACTGAGACAAACCAACATGCAGTTTGTACTCCTTTGCAGTAATTTCTATGAATTAGGCTAACATAACGTAAAAGGTGCTTCTTGTAGCTTTTTGTTTTCATGTAGGCCCGGGGTGTGTCCAACTTTCTAATTTTTCAAGAAAAGCCTGGAAACTAGATTTTTATGTGACCGCTTCTCATTTTGAAATATGGACAAACAAGTCAAATATTATTTTATTTGGCATGACATCCTCAAGGTTAATCCATGTTGTAGAGCATGTGTCAGAATTTCCTTCCCTTTTCATGTTGAATAATATTCTGTTGTATGTATATCCCACATTTTTGTTTATCCATTCATCTGATGATGAGCATTTCAGTTGTTTCCACATTTTGGCTATTGTGAATAATGCCATAAGCACTGGTGTACGAATACCTGTTTGAGTCCCACCTTTCAATTCTTTTAGGTATATACCTAGGAGTGGAATTGTTGGATCATGTGGTAATTCTACATTTAACTTTAAGGTTTTGAAAACAATTTTTAAAATTTAATCCGTGTTTAATTGAAAAACATCAGAAAAGAAAAATTCCCAGAGGAAAAACATGCAACTATAATTCTATCTTGGTTAATAATACACTGTTTTTTTTAATACACTGTTATTAATTATAAAACTAATGTGCATTTAGAGGAGAACGTTTAGCACACATAAATAAACAAAATTAAAAAAAAACTACCAACAACCCTGAGTCTCTAAAATAACCGTTGTTGATATTGATCTTTATTTTTAGGAAATGAAAATGAAGATCAATATTAACAGTAAAAATAAGGCCAATATTTATTTTTATTCTTTTTAATTAATGCATAATAAATGTACGTAGTTTTAGGGTACACGTGATAATTTAATACATTCATATAATTTGTAAAGAATAAATCAGTGTACTTGAGATATTCATCACCTTAAATATTTATCTTTTCTTTGTGCTAGAAACATTTGAATTCTTCTCTTCCAACTATTTTGAATGTACGATAGATTGTCGTAAACTATAATCACTCTACTGATTTAACAGTAGGTCTATTTCTTCTATCAAACCGTACAGTTGTGCCCATTAATCAACTTCCCTCCACCCGCCCCTCCCCGCTTCCCTTGCTGGCCTCCGGTCACCGCCAGTCAAGGCCAGCATTTAGTGCAGTATGTGTAAAATCATCATTTTTAAAAAAAGGCCAAGATTGAGGACTGAATATGTGTGCATTTGTGTCAAGCCCACTGTACTTTTCCTCTTTCAAACAAGATTCTGGCAGAAAGAAATGCTATTATGACCATTTTACAGCCAAAAAAGCTAACGTCATAGGGCTTGTGAGTCATGTCAGAGCTGGGATTTGAACTCAGGCTGTTCCCAGAGCCTGCATTTCCCTGTGGGTACAACAGCCTCGAAGATGTCACACTGTACTTAATGTTTGAAAAATTTGTCTCAATTTATGTTGTCACGAAAAATTTCCCACAACCTAAGTACTCTTGGGAAAAATAATTTTTAACCACTGCACACCATTCCAGGGGCTGGATGCACCATCCCAATTCTCTATTAATTATGTTTCCATGATTTCATGTTTATACTATTATATTAATGAGGTGAATAGCATTCTGTATAAATGTTTGCATACATTCTCATTTTTTAAGGATAAATTTCCGGAAGTGACATAGCCCAATAAAATAAAATAAAAGGTTCCAAGACATTTGATAATATACTGCCAAGCCAGCTCCCAGAAAATTATGCTAATTTACATTTTTAACATCAGTATATAATTTTACTTTGCCAACACTGGGTAGTAACAATGAAAACAACAACAAAAATTCTTTTGCAAATTTTATAGTGAAAACTATTCTCATTGTTACATTGCTTTATTATTTATGATGTTATCTGGTAACATTAAAATACTGATCATACCAGGGGTAGGCAAGAATGTAGAGAAACTGGAACTCTCATACACCACTGGTAGGAATGCAAGATGGTAAAATATTCTGGAATATAGTTTGACAGTTTCTTAAAAAGGTCAATGTACTCCTATTCTGTGATCTAGTCATTCCATTCACAGGTATTTATCCAAGAGAAAAGGAGATATATGTCCATACAGACTTGTACACAAATGTTTACAATGATTTCAAATGTAATAGCCTCAAACTGAGAAGAACCCACATGTCTATCAACAGATGAATAGATAAACAAATTGTGGTTCGTTCATACAGTGGAATACTACTCAGCAATGAAAAGGAATGAACTACTGATACATGTAATGATGTGAGTAAATCTCAAAATTATTATGCTCAGTGAAAGGTGACAGACAAAAATGGTACATGTTGTATGATTCCATTTATATAAAACTCTGGAAAGTGTACGCTAATTAACAGTGACATTAATTTATAGTGACAAAAAGCTGATCAGTGGTTGCCTGGTGATTGGGGGTGGGGGGTGGTGAGGAGGCGCAGAAGGGAAGAATGACAAAGGAAACTTTTGGGAATAATGTTCACTGCATTGGTTTGTGGTGACAGTTTCATCAGTATACATGCAGGACAGAAGGTAACAAATTGTACCCTTCAAATATGCCCAGTTATTGTATGTCGATTACAGGTCAATGAAGCTGTTTTCAAAAATCCCCCCAAAATACGGTTGACTCTCCATATCCGTGGGCTTTCCATTTGTGATTTGACCAACTTCTGATTGAAAATATTTGAAAAAAATATTGCATCTGTCCTGATCCTGTACAGACGTTTTTTTGCCTTTATCTCCTAAACAATACAGTATAATGACTATTAATATTTACATAGCATTTATGTTGTATTAGATATTATAAATATTAGAGATGATTTAAAGTGTACAGGAGCATGTGCAGGTTTTATGTGAATACTACACCATTTTATATCAGGAACTTGAGCATCTGTGGATTTTGGTATCCGTGGGAGATCCTGGAACCAATCCCCCATGGATATCGAGGGATGACTATATTACAATATTATCATTGTTTTAATTATTGTTGTTGTTGTTGTTTACCAAGCAGGTACACCCAGTATGGTCAGGCAGGCTGCCAACTGCACAATTCTCAGAGTGACGTCCAAACAGACTAGGAAGTGAGCCACACCCCCTGGAGGCGTGCACCGCAGCAGCCTCGTCAGTGAACTGAACATCACTCCACCCATAGATTAGCCTTTTGCATTTCTTTTTGTGGGTGTTGCCTTTTATTTTAATGATTTTACATCTGTAAGCTCTCTTTATATATTAAGGGTATCAAGTGTCTGTCATATATGTTGCAAAGATATTTTCTAGCTTTGCAATTTGGAGTTGACTTTTAACATGAACCAGTGACATTCACTGCTGATCCGATAATGGATTTCTTGGCAAAGCACTGTCCTGTGATTTCCTTTCTTGGCACCTAGCATCATTTCTTCAGCATCTGTTCTTTTAGAAAACAGGTTTGTCTAGCAACTTGTATTTGCAATCTTTCTTGTGATTTGTTTGATCAAGTACATTGTCTCTTAAATTGGGTTGCTGCTGACTTACAGGTCAAACGCATTAGGCTTTGATGGGCACTCTGAAGTGCTCACCAAACCCAGGTCTCAATAAAGGAACTGTCAAGAATGCTTTTCCCTGTAACCGGGCAGGGGCGGCTCATGCCTGCCTGTAATCCCAGCACTTTGGGAGGCTGAGGCAGGAGGATCGCCTGAGGCCGGGAGTTTGAGGTGGCAGAGAGCTGTGATGATGCCACTGCATTTGAGCTGGGGCAACTCGTCTCAAGGAAAAAAAAAAAAAGAATGCTTTACCTTTCCTTTTCTGTCTTCCTTCTACTTTGATTTCAATTTATTGAGGTCTCACCATATATCTGCCCCTGGGTTAAGGGCTTGACATGTCTTTCCACATCCAATTCTCATAGCCCTGCGATCCTAGATACTGTTAGCTCCATTTTTCATGTAAGGAAACTAACTTTTGGAGAAGTGAAAAAAAAACCTCATGCAGGATCTCATGGAGAGTAGGTGAGAAAACTGAGTTCTGAACTCATACTGGTCAGACTCCAAAAGTTAAGCTCCTAACCTTCACCGTCTGGTCTTCCGCTTTCTACCCCGGGTTTCAATGAGTGGCTTATGTGTTTGTTTTTATCTTTTAAGCCTGATAAATTAAAGTTTTTGTGCACAACAGGCCTTGAGATCTATTGGATTGAGGAGAAGAAACAATAGTCTGTGTGGGGTGGACTCAGGGGGTGTTTCCAAAATGTTTTCACTTCAGTCTCAGACACAGACATATCATGGATCAAAAAGTAGTAAAAATAATCAGCTCACTCTGTTACTCCTTCAGCAATCAGATTGTACATGACAGCACCATGAGCTGTTTCTCAACATCAGCACTATCAACATTTCGTATAGATTGTTCTTTGTTTTGGGAGGCCATCCCGTGCATCGTAGGATATGTAGCAGCATCCGTGGCCTCTACCTGCTAGATGCCAGTAGCATCTCCAAGCGTGCCGTGACAACCAAGAATGTCTCCAGATATCGCCAAATGTCCTCTGGGAGGAAGAATCGCCCCTGGTAAACAACCACTGGTTTGTGTAATAAAGGCCTAACAATGCCTCTAGCAGCTCCAAAGAAATATCCTTAGATTACAGAGTCGGTAAAGATACACTGGGATAGTTATTTCTCTCCTACTTTCTTTTTTTTCCCACTAGCAGAACTTCCTAGTGTAAGCTAAATGATTGATTAGCACACTTAGAAACCTGAGAAATGTTTATTTAAGCACATGGTTAATTAAAGGAAAACATTTTAATCATTCTTTTCTCATTACAGACCATTTTTATTGGACTCATATCGTTTGCCAATCCCAATGGTAAGTCCTTTAATGTGTGTTATCTCATTTATGACTCACAGTTTTTTGAACTAGGCATGAATATTATCCCCATTTTACTGATGAGGGAACCGAGAGTTAGAGAGATGAAAGAATTTCTTTACGGTCACTCAGGAAGATTGGTGCGGCTGGGATCTTAACCCAAGTTTGTTTTACACTTGGGGTCTATTTACCATACTGATTTCCAAAATTAATATTCCTTCACAGTAGGGCAATTAAACGGCTACAACCAAAAAGAAGAAAATAAAATCACTGCCAATCTCACCACTCAGCGATTATCAGTATTGACATTTTGGTATGAATTCATCTCAGTCTTTTTTCTCTGCATTTAAAAACACATATACTTTAGGGAAAAAGGAGACACATTTAATATTCTTTTTTCTCTTTATATTTGAGACTACTTTTCCATCATGATGTTAAATATTCCTCACCAGCACCACTGCAAAGGGCTGTCATATTCTAGTAGGGAACATTTGAACAATCCTCCCTTTGTAAGACATTCTGGTTGTATTTTTTTCTCTCTCCCCCACCCCTTTCTTTCTCTTTAATGATATTTATGCAGAATAAATTCCTAGCAGTGGAATGCTAGAGTAAAAACGATCATTTTTTTTTAAGGGTGCTAATGGCATCAAAAAATGATCCTATTTTTAAGGCTCATGATGCATGCTGTCAAATGCATCCCCTCTAACGGTTGTTTTGGTTTATATTTTACCTGCAAGTATGGGTGGATATACTTGTTTCCTCCAAAAAATTCAGAGCTTCCAACTAAAAAACATTAATATATATGTACATATATTAATATATATACACACACAAACACACACTAGGAGATAGCACAGAGGAACTCTTACTGGCTTTTATTTGCATTTCTTTGACTACTAGTAAGTCTGATATTTCTTTATGAAACACATGAGAAATTTAGGCACTTAGAAATAATGGGGCAATAGTGGTTAGAGATAGATGCTCAAAATATGGGGAGTAGTCAGACCCATTTCAGAGACAAAAAAATCTTGTAGACCTAAAGTGTTAATATATATGTTTAATTATCCAACATAAATGCAGAACTATACAAGAGTGGGCTTAAACTCCTTACGATAATAGTTCTTAAAAGAACCCTAAGGTGAAAGCAAGTTTACAAATTTTTAATAATACAAACAAAACTGTAAGAGCTGTAAAACCCAGATTAACAGCAGTAACTTAGTATGGTGGATGAAACAACAGTCCAGCAGCAAAATCTCTGCAGGCAACGTGGACACACAGTCTAGAGCTTTCTGTGTCTGAAATGACTCAGCCCGCCCACCGCTTTTCTCCTGGACTACAAGAAACAAAGCCTCCCTGCCCGCACAAATGCATCCTTTACATGCTCAGCCTGCCTCTCTTTTCTTCCCACTCACCCTGCAAGTAAAGTAATATTAACTCGAGGTCATTAATAAACCCACGTACATGATTGAGAGGGATGTTCAGTTAGAATATGGAAAGATTATTTTTAGATCATTTGCAAAAGGGAATATAAAACATAAACTATTACTTTCCTATAGGGAACTCAAAAACCCCACTTTGCTTAACTTTGAAAGCATAGACCAAGGATCAGACAGACTGTGAGCAAGTGGGAGCCATGATGTTCTCATCTGTAAAATGGAGCAAATACTGGTGACCTCACAGGTGGTAGTGGATTGAGTCAGAATAACACAGAGAGGCTGCTTAAGACATGCAAATTATTATTAAAACGTGTTTTCCATTCATCAGTTGGTTTCTGAGAGACATCTCAAACCATGTTGGCTTTACAGGAGAAATATTGCATTCCAAAACAGGACCACAGATTATTAAAAAAAACCCAAAGCATGAGATCTGTGTTCCAGGATCTCCTCCCCTTTCCCCACTCAGGCGAAGGCTAGCTGGAGAGTTCTACACCAGGATTTTTGTTCATTTTCATTGGACCACAGAGCATTTCTCAGTCTCCCTATTCAAATAGTTGGACATGTTCTGAGTGATTTTCTTAGTGAGAGAATCGTTGGCTTCTATGCAGGGTAAACACCAGGTACCTGATTCACAGCCTTCTGCCTGGGGTCTGACTTCTACAGAAGGCTCCCCAGGGATCTTTGCTCTCCTTCCTGCCATTTGACTCCAGGAAGGTGGCGTCTGAGCCACCTCCTGCCAGCAGACTCCTGGGAAATTAAAGCTGGACTCACTCAAGTCAAATACTTGTAGCCTCAGCAAGCTGGAATGAATTTGTATACGCATTTTGTTGATATTTCCTGAATGTCTCTTGAAAATGTAAATGGGTTCTTCTCCTTTCTGTAGGCGCAGGGTTGGGTAAGGACATGTTTTATGGTTACAGGTTTCCCCAAGGGCCCCGGGGGTCCCCAATCTCATGCTTTCCTAATGCCATGATTCATGGAGCAAAGTCACGGTGAAACCCTGCCAGTGCCTCCAAAGTTTTCCAAAAAGCCTTTCGAAGCTCAGCTTCATTTTGTCATTATTATTAATTGGGGTCCAATTTGCATACAATAAATTACAAAGATTAAAACACAGTTTTATGAGTTTTAACAAAGGTCTACGCCCTCACAACCACCGCCCCCAATTGATATAGAACGTTTTTATCATCCCAGTAAATTCTCTTGTGCCTCTTCCCAGGAACAACCCATCCTCCCCGAGGTTTTGATTTCTATCAGCATAGCTCTGTTTTGCCAGTTCCAGAACATTATAGAAATGGAATCAGACAAAATGTTCACTTTTGTGTCTGGCTTCTTTCAATATTGTAATGTTTTTGAGATTCATCCATGTTTTTATGTGTATCCTCGGCTCATTTTAAAATTATTTCTGAGCTGTGGTCCATTGTGTGAATATGTAACACTTTTTCAGTTCACCTGTTGATGGACATTTATTGTTTTTTCCCAGTTTTTGGCTAGTGTGAATAAAGATGTGACTAACATTTTTGTAGAACTCTCTTTGGGAACATCTTTCTTTTCTTTCTTTCTTTTTCTTTCCCTCCCTCCCTCCCTTCCTCCCTTCCTCCCTTCCTCCCTCCCTCCCTTCCTTCCTTCTTCCCTTCCTCCCTCCCTCCCTTCCTTCCTTCCTCCCTTCCTTCCTTCCTCTCTCTCTTTCTTTCTTTTTTGAGACAGAGAGTCGCTCTGTTGTCACCCAGACTAGAGTGCCGTGGCATCAGCCTAGCTCACAGCAACCTCAGACTCCTGGGCTCAAGCAATCCTCCTGCCTCAACTTCCCAAGTAGCTGGGATTACAGGCATGCACCACCACGCCTGGCTAATTTTTTCTATATATTTATAGTTGTCCAGCTAATTTCTTTCTATTTTTAGTAGAGACAGGGTCTCGCTCTTGCTCAGGCTGTCTCGAACCCCTGAGCTCAAGCAATCCACCTGCCTCGGCCTCCCAGAGTGCTAGGATTACAGGCGTGAGCCACCGCGCCCGGTCTAACATTTTTAAAAGATTGTATTTAGCAACCAGCTTGTCGAACTCCTGAACGCTTA
>CAUYSK010113469.1:0-12776 GCA_963575035.1 Avahi laniger
CATGATTCCTGGGCATAGCCTCCTGGTGACTCATTGCTATTGTTACTTGTCTCTGAGATTGCATCAGAACAATGAGGACAAGTGGTTTGAAGAGAAGGAAAGAGGAGTTTATTAATTTGCCAGCAAATGAGGAGGTTGGCAGAGTCCCGTCTTAGAGCACCAATGTCTTGCCTGTGAGGAGAAGTAAGAGCTTTTAAAGATTCCAATTAATCTCATCATCCCATCTTTGGCTAGGACAGTCTTGTGACCTCTGCCGGGACAATTCCCCTGAGCTATCTCCTGTGGAACAAAGAACAAAGGACACTCTCCTGCCCCTCCCAGCCGTTGGCCTAAGGCAGGGATATAGGTTTCAGTTCTCTAAAACGGTGAGGGGGTTTTGAAGAGACAGAAACCATTTTTACCCTTTTTCAGGCCATTTTCTCAGTTACACTTTGGCAAATTCCACACAGTCACAACTAATCCCAGACAGGGTCCAGGGATTACTGACAAAGGCTAGGTTTATTCCTTGCTTAATAGCCCAGTGGTAGATCAGAAAGAATACAGACTGGAAGGTCCTAGATTCAGATCCCAGTTTGACCATTTGCAAACACTTTGACTGGGAGCAAGCTGAGTCTCATCACTACACCGCCTTTCCTCATTCGTAAAGAGGGATCACGTTACTTACCTTAGAGCCTTTGTGTTGTGAGGAGGAAATAAGATCATGAGTGAAGTGCCTAAGACCATGTCTGGCCCGTAGAAGCCTTCAAAAATGGTGGTTATTTACAGTGCTTTTTCCTCCCTGACTAGATTGCAAGTTCTCTGAGGTCCAAGGTCTCACAGATCCTACTTACTGTTGTTTCCCTCCCCTGTAACTGGAACAGTGCCTGGCACATGGTAGACTCTTAACAAATACTTGGTGATTTATTATTATAATAAATGTCAAGTCAATGACTTACCAACTCCAGGGCTTTCTTCAAAGAAGACCCTCATCATCCTCTTTACTTTTTCAAATCAAGTCCAAGCACAAATCTTCCTACGAAACCACCCCTGCATATGCTAAACTGCAGTTATTCCTACGTGTGTTAATTTGAGTAATCTCGCTCAGGACCAAACAGAAATATACTGCATATACAATAAGGAAAGTTTTTTTAGCAGCAGGGAGAAAGAAAGACAGAATGGGGGGCCAAACAACGTGGCTTTATTGAGCGTTCCTGGGCAAGGTTCATAGGTCCCGAGAAGTCATGTTGCCCGGAAGTTTTGAGCAGGCTTATATAGGTTTTAGAATTGGGGGATGGGGGTTTTTCTGGTGCAAAGAGTTTTAGGGCGGGTATTGAGAAGTAGGAGGGGCTGGTGGTATGTGTGGGCCCCAGGGACCAAAACTTTTCTTATCTGGGTGAACATTTGGGTGTGGTTACTCTTCTTTAGGGAAGGGAGGGGTGCCTGCCACCAGCCTTACATTCCAGCCTTTTGGTTATGATGGGTGCCACTCTTTCTGACCGCTTCCTGCTGTGAGGTGACTGAGTCAGGGGCTATGGGCCAGAGTCGGCTGGTGGAGGGGTGAATGGTAGGGGGAAGTATGGATGAAGAAGTAGTTGGTTTACTGCCACTTGAGATAGCTCCTGCAGGTGGTGCTGGAGAAACCATGTGAGAAATCAGAGTCGGTTTCTGGTGGCTGAGGCAGATATTTGTCCGTGTGGGCACAGAGAAGTTGCCTAAAGAGAGAAAGATATGGGAGATAGGAAGCCAAAGGTGGGGGACTGGGCTGAAGATGACGGTTAATGAGAAAAGGCCGGTACATGAGCTCAAAAGGGCTCAGATAAGTAGGATATCAAGGAGCTGCCCTGATCCGGGTGAGAGCCAGGGGCAAGAAGTAAGGCGGGAGAGGCTGTGGGTGAAACTGAGGAATCTGGAGAGAGAGAGATAGAAGAAGGGCGGGGGTTTTGGAGGAAAAGTGGAGGGTGGTGCCCAGTTTGGTTAGTAAGTCCCTTTCCAGCAGTGGAGCGGGAGAGGAGGGCGTGATAAGGAAGGCATGGGTGATGGGAGGCCATCTGCTAGGCAGGTTAGGGGACTGGTGGTGGGCGGCTGAGAGGGATTGCCGTCAATGCCCATGACCGACACCTGGGAAGGATAAGTAGGGCCTGAAAAATAAGGCAGGACAGAGTAGGTAGCCCCTGTGTCCACCAGAAAGGACACTGCCTTACCCGCTACCTTGATTGTTACCCTGGGCTTGGTGAGGGTGATCAGGGTCGCTGAGTCGGGGCCTCTTCAGTCTTCTGCAGCCAGACCCAAAACCACCATCGGAAGGTCTAGGGATGGGAGGACTGGCTCTCTGGACTTCTGTCCCAAGGGGCCATCACTTTTCCAGTGTCCCTCTTGACCACATGCTGGGCAAGGATTGGCAGGTGGACATGGCTGCGTCACCGCTTGGCCCAGTGGCCTTCCTTACCGCACTTGAAGCAGGTGCCTGGTGGAGGGCGGCTGGTCGCCTTAGACAAGGTCGATGGCTTCTCGGGTCCCGCTGGCCGCAGGGCTGCAACCAAGGCTTGGGCTTAGAGGTGTGCCTTTTGGCGGACATGGGCCTCTTTTTGGGCCTCTGCCTGTTCATCTCAGGAATTAAAGATTTTAAATGTCATGTTCACCAGGTCTCGGATAGTGGTCCGAGGGCCCTTCTCTGCCTTTTTGAGTTTCTTTCTGATATCAGGAGATGACTGGGTGACCAGAGTAAGGTGGGGATCTAACAGGAGGGTGGCTGAGAGAGTCTGGGGAATCTCAGAAGGCCGAGGTGGAGGCTGCTGGAGAGAAGTCTGAGAGGGGTGGTGGGGAGGGATATGGAGAGAGAGGAGAGTTGTGAGCCAGGAGGACCTGCGCAGGGTTACAGGTCTGACTAAGGGAGGGGCAGGAGCATAAGTATAAGAACGCCTGGAGGGTATAGATAGCTGGGGGGCTGTGTAGGGAAGACGTCAGGAGTTAAGGGAAACAGAGAGAGCTGAGGAAGCATCTGGAGAGACAGGAAGAGACGGTGCCAGGTAATGAGAGAATGGTGTGAGGGAGAGAGAGAGAGAAGAAAATAGATAACGGGAGCACGAAGAGAAAAAGTCTTAGACATATGGGATCTCTGACCATTTGCCATTACTGTGACAAAAGTTGTCAAGGTCTTGTAAGACATTGAAATCGAAAGTCCCATTTTTAGGCCATTGAAAGTCATTGTCCAATTTATACATCGGCCAGGCAGTATTGCAGTAAAAAATGAGGCGCTTTGGCCAGATATCTAAACCCAGGGTCTTTAAATTGGCCAGTAGACACCCCTGGGGCATCTAGGGAATTTTAGAAGACTGGCTACCCATGTTGCCCCAACCCGAATGGGGGAAACAGACAGGGACAGTTTCCTGACTACAGAGGCCACAGAAGTCTGGGGGACGTCTCCCCTGAGACTAGTGCGCTGTAATGGAAAGGAGGGAGAGGCATTCAGGCATCCCCAAATAACCTCAAGCCCCGGAACGGGAGAGCCTCTGACATGCGCCCATGGTTCAACGGACCGGAACAGGATCCAGTCGGGGGGAACAGAGACTCCCGGTGGGGGATTTGGGTTGAGATAACACAGGGTGACTCACCCAGGCCGAGGTTGTCAATCAGGGACTCAAAGGTAGTCAGCGGAGGTCCCGGTCTGGAATGCGAGAGTCCACAAAGGGGTGGCACAGCCAAGGCCCCGGAATGGGCCGGGGCAGCCAAAACACCCTTCCGGGGTTTTGGCACCAAATGTAAGGTTTTTGGGTGGACGGCGCCAGAGAAAGAAAGATGAGCCAGGTGGGGGGGAGGAGGGAGAGAGAGAGAGAGAGAGAGAGAGAGAGAGAGAGAGAGAGAGAGACACCCGAGAAGTCCCACCACCTGGAAGTTCAGAGTGGGTTTATGTAGATTTTAGAGTTGGAGGATGGGGGTTTTCTGGTGCAAAGAGTTTTAGGGCGGGTATTGAGAAGTAGCAGGGGCTGGTAGTTAAGAGTGGATTCCAGGAGGGGCTGGTGGTATGTGTGGGCCCCAGGGACCGAAACTTTTCTTATCTGGGTGAACATCTTGGTGTGGTTACTCTTTCTTCTTTAGGGAGGGGAGGGGTGCCCGCCACCAGCCTTACACAATATATGGCCTATATCATGTCTAATTGTTTCGTATATGTGAGTCTTGTCATCTTAAAATTCAATTCTATCAATATTTCTTGATTGCTTACCAAGTGCTAAACACTGTGCTGGGTTCTAGAAAGGAAACAGCTGCCTCAAAGAGTACCCCGCCTTTTAGTGGATTCAGACATTTAATCAAATAATTACATCACAAGCTGATGTGAAACACCATATGCATAGAGTGTCTAAGGAGCAAAGATGTGAGAAAGTGATTATCTTCTCCAAGAAGGTCAGGGAAGCCCACCCAGGAGATGCTATAAGGGAACATGGTTTTAAAGGAAGGTCAGAAACTTTCCAGCTGGTCAAGGTGGGAGAATATTCCAAGGAGAGTAAACAACATGGGCCCAAGGACATGAGATAGAAGGATATTATCCTGGAGAACCTGGAAGCAATTCAGTCCTATTTGGAGTATAATGAGGAAGCTGGGAAATAAGTCATGGCGAGAAAATTGGGGGGTGATACATCCTCAGACAGAGGCAGCTGCCATATCTTGCAAAATTTTGAATGTCATAACCAGTGTAAGGTGATGGGGAACCTGGAATGGGACGATGTGATAAACCTTAGGAACGCCTTGGATAGCAGGACAGAGCAGTGGTCCCCAATCTTTTTTGGCACCAGGGATGTTTTCATGGAAGACAATTTATCCAGGGACCAGGGAGTGGGGGCAGGGGGATGGTTTTGGGGTGATTCAAGCACATTACATTTATTGTGCACTTTATTTCTATTATTATTACATTGTAACATATAATGAAATAGTTATACAACTCACCACAGTTTGGGGGCCGCCATGGTAGAGGATACATTGGGAGAAAACGAGATTGAAATTCAGCAATAGTTTAGGAGGAAGGATCAATGCAGATGAGAAAGACTGGGGGCCTGACTGAGGCAGTGGTGATAAGGCTGAAAGACAGATTGAACTGACTTTTTAGGAGAGAGAATTCGTAATTGATAAGACTAGCTTAGTCATTGGATATAGACACATAAAAAGAAAAAACAGCACTCTTTTATTGTTTTGTGTCTCTTACCTGGTAAAGCATAAACAAACCACATAAAATATGCCCAGAAATAGTTCTTTAATAAGCAAGTCTCCACAGCATTATCTGGTCTTGATTTAATTTTATTTCCAATTTTAAAATTATTTTCTATGAACCAGAACCTGCTAAGCTTTTACCCAGCCTCTTGGTGTATTTCCAGTCTGCAAGGATTCTCTGAATATTTCCAATTTATTTGGAAACAGAAAACCAAAGGTGACTTTGATTTCCAACCACTTATTTATCTATTTAGACGGTTGTTCCCACAGTATTCAAAAGCAGTCTGACAATAATGTGGCATGACTAAGAACAAAGAAGGAGAGATGTCAAATCTCACCAATACACAAGCTTCAGCCTTCTTTTCATTGCAGGTCACATAAAGTAACAACACAATTTTTCTTAGCCCTCAAGGTCATCTCGACCTCATTCAACCTTTAACTGTGTATCATAAAAACAGATTTTTCTTTTCTTGGAAAATGATTTCCAGGCAACAGAAAGAAATGTCAAATTCAGTCTGTCAGAGCTTTAAAATTATCAAGGAAGATGAACAACACAGTATAAACAAAATTACTTGTTTCTGTAAGCTAACTCTGTAATCACAGGGATGAGAAATTCTTCCATTGATATGATAGCTGTCTTATATATATTTTTATATATTTCTAAGAATGGAAAAGAGAACTATCAGGGCTTCAAATAGATTGTGAAGAGATAATTTTAAATGATCAGGTCAGGCTTGGTGTCTCAAGCTTGTAATCCCAGCACTTTGGGAGGCTGAGGTGGGAGAATTGCTTGAGGTTAGGAGTTTGAGACCAGCCTGGGCAACATAGTGAGACCCCTGTCTCCACAAAAAACAAAAACAAAACAAAATAAAATAAAAAAGTGCTCTCTCTGGGCAGCTCATTTGGACATATCTTCTAAAAAAATTTTTAAGTGATGAAAATTTCTGGAAGTATATCATGTGTGTATGTGATATACATGATCTCTGGAGACTTTTTTTAAGACAAAGTCAACCAACTACAGCCTGTTGCCCAAAGCTGGCCCGTCACCTGTTCTTGTACTGCCATGAGCTAAGAAAAGTTTTTACATTTTTAAATGGTTGGGAAAAAATCAAAAGAAGAATAAAATTTTATGATTTGTGGAAATTATCTGAAATTCAAATTTCAGTGTCCTTAAATAAAGTTTTATTGGAACACAATTCACCCATGAATTATGTTCTAGCTGCATTCATACTACGAAAGCAGAGCTGAGGGAGGAGGGCAGAGGGGATTGGCAAGAAAACCTACCTAACGGGTACAATGAATAACACTATCTGGGTGATGGGCACACTTACAGCTTAGACTCAAACATTGCAAAAGTGATCCATGTAACCAAAAGCATTTGTACCCTTCTAATATTTTGAAATAAAAGAAAAAAAAAAAGAAAACAAAGCTGAGTAGTTATGACAGAGACCTTTTGGCCCACAAAGCCTGAGGTATTTACTCTCTGGCTTTTTCCAGAGACTGTCGATTCTAGTTTTAGGAACTTTTTTCTAAAGAAACACAAGAAACATAAACTGAAGACTTATTCATAGAGATTTCCTATGTCAGTGTTACGTTATGTTTAAACTAAAAAGAAAATGCATGAATAAAGATCATAGAGCTGCCAGACAGATATTGATATTACAGAATAAAATAATAGACATGCCTTTGTTATATTTGGGATGTTTATTTTCCCATCTTATGTCAGTGTAGCAAAGCTAGAAGAAGACTTGCTTTGGGGTCATTCTTTTTTATTATTTTATTTTATTTTTTAGGGTCCTTCTTTTTCTTGAATCTTTTTTTTTTTTTTGAGACAGAGTCTCACTCTTTTGCCTGGGCTAGAGTGCCGTGGCATCAGCCTAGCTCACAGCAATCTCTGACTCCTGGGCTCAAGTGATTCTCCTGCCTCAGCCTCCCGAGTAGCTGGGACTGCAGGCATGTGCCATCATGCCTGGCTAATTTTTTATATATATATTTTTAGCTGTCCAATTAATTTCTTTCTTTTTTTGGTAGAGAAGGGGTCTCGCTCTTGCTCAGGCTGGTCTCGAACTCCTGACTTTGAGTGATCCACCCGCCTCGGCCTCCCAGAGTGCTAGGATTACAGGCGTGAGCCACCACGCCCGGCCTTTCCTTGAATCTTGATTAGCTTTTCATGACCTTGGGCTAGTTACCTAACCTCTTAGAAGCCTCAGGTTTCCTACAAAAGCAGGAGAATAAAGATAACTACCTCATAGAGTGATGGTAAATATTAAGTGGGTAAGTGGAGTGATTTTCTTTTTTGAAGGAATTATTTAGCTCAGTACCTGGTACACAGTGGGTGTGTAATAAATTTCACTATGATTATCACCATTATCATCTGAAAATGTCACTTTCACTTGTTGGTGTTCCACTCCTAGTACTACCTGTAACTTCTGCTTTGACAAGGTGAGGCCGTGCTTGCATAATTTTGCATAGCAACAGCTCCTTTCTCGATATTACTATCTGCAGAAAAACTGTCCCCAGTTGCATGAATCCCACTGAGCAGCTGACAGGGGAGTGGAAAATGGTGGCCTAGGAAGTCTAAAAACAAAAACCACAGTGTGGTGTCGGAAGGATGGGCTGCAGCCAGATCGCAGCTCGTGAGCGGCACATTGGGATTTTTTTCCATGTTAGACTCTAAATTTTTCTATGGAGAGTCCACAGTTTTGTGACAGGTTGTCAATGAAAGAAAACTCTTCTAATTTATTAGTTAAGTCTTCTTTTAGAGTAGATAAAGTTTTCATCATTTTATCCCATTTTATGTTAGGTTAACACTACCATTTTTCTTTTATTACTTGATGTCTTAGCTAAAGTTTCCTACCAAAAAAGGTCTCAGAAAATCATGAGGGTGCGATTCTTGGAAACTTGGTGATTTCTTTCTCACTGGGTTTGCTGCTGCCTGTCTCTTGCCTGAGTTTCCTCTGCCCTTATATCATGGTGACTCTGGATTATTACAGGGGAACCAGAGCCCAGGGAACTTGTGGTTCCTCAGCAATGATACTACTTCTCTTTTCTTTCTTCAACTCTAAATAAATCCCAAGCCGTCTCAGCAGGATTGGTTTCTTCTGCTCAACTGGAGTGGTCTGGACTCAATTGAGAAGAACTCTCTTTTCTTGGCCCTCACAAGACAAATCTCTACTTACAAACAACTAAAGGGGTAGAAAAATCCCCCCAAGCCCAACAACTCTTACATACCCCCATTATCCCCAAAATTAATTAAAGAAAAATCAGAATACCAGAAAGCAATAGACATCCCCACAATGCAGTTTGGAAACAGAATTTCTATAGATCCACTGTGCTGTTTTTGTTTTCTAATCACATAAAAGAGTGTGTACAAATCTCACTTGTTTTCACTTCTTGCGTTTTGTGTCTTGACATATTGTTTTGAGGACAATGCCTCCGAATTTTATTCTTGCTCCTCAATTATGGTTGAATGGGAGCTGTAAATCGAGTCTAGCCACCCAAAAGAAGAACAAAATATTTCTTACATATTCTGTTTGGATTCATGGTTAAGAAGACAAATACCGACACTAACGCCTCAGCCTGCTGTGTAATCACACAGACATGCCTGCGAGGGAAATGCTGGGGGTCGGGGTGGGGGTCCGTTTACTGGTAGGAGTAACTCTCATCATCGTATTCCAGCTCATCATCATCATCATCATTCAGCAGCCCATACTTAAATTTCCGGTAGACGGTGCCATCTTGGCCCATGTAAACAATGTCATCATCATCGTCCTCATCGTAGTCCCGGTCCCTGTACTCAATCACCTGGTCCTCTTCAAAGCTGGTGCTCTCTCGATAGCTGCTCTTATAGGAGTACGACTTGCTGGGATCAGCCAGCTTTTCATAGCCGGACTTTTCTGCTGGCTGGACCCTGCTCCGAGATTTCCTCCAGACGAGCACAGCCGCCCCAAGCAGAAGCACCAGCATGATGAAGGAGGTCATGAGCAGACCTGTCTTGGCGTGCTCAGCTGCAGGCCCAACCCCGCTTGTTCGAAGGATACATTCATCTGTTGGAAGAGGGGAGAGAGAAAAAGTAGGAGAGAAGAAATGGCATAGAGAAAATTGGTTTCTGCAGTAAAGAACTTCACCTTTACTTTTCCAATCTGAAATGATAGAATCACTGTCTCTGACGGTCTTCGAAGGCACGCCGCTCTACAAAAATCGCAGTGTGTACCCCACAAGGGTCCTAGTCTATGTTTGATGAAACTAACAAATCCTTCTGGATAGAAGGTCAGTCTGAGGTCCAAAAAGTCCCCTTATTCCCATATCTCATGGGTCAGTCTCCAAGTGCCCAAACCTTATCAATTGATTCTTCTATTTTTCTCCTGAGAAAATATTTCATCTTGGGCCAAGTTTTTAGTTATTGCTAAATGCTCTATATTCTCTCCCAACTCTGATTTTTTTCTAAGACTAAGTCCTTTCCCCAGGCTCATCTAACATGACTGTCCCACCATTCAAGGACAGGAGCAGACAATTTATAAAACCGGTGACTCTTATAGCCATGTGGGGCCTTGGAAACTACTCAGACAAATTTGTTGTTGGCAGTTGAGGAAACTAAAGCCCACTGAGAGGAAGTGAATTGTCACCCTGTCACGGACAAGACCTTGTTTGTGGAACAATCAGAATTCAGATCTAGGAATTCTAACACCATGCTGAAGTTTAGAGACACTAGGACAAAATGCTCTGACAACAGTTTTTCAGCTTCTTGAAGTTTTGTAGCCCCAGCCTAGCAGGAAAAGAATAATTATCTTTATGCTGACTAACGACTCGAGCGATGGGGGATTTCCGCTATCACAATCAAGGTTTCTAAAGTCAAGAGCTCTGTCCCCTGTCGTCCATCAAACTCTGTTTTGATGCCTTGATTCGAAACATGGAATAATCAAAACAATGTCAGAGAAGGAAAGATTCAACCATAACTTTAGCAATAAGCTCATTTTTCTCACTTTTTACTCATTTTTTTCAGGTGGTATGGTTTGGGTAATATATATATATATATATATATATATATACATATATATATTTATTTATTTTTCCTTTTCTTTTCTTTAACTCACTACATGGGAGTGTGAAAGAGAGTATGAAAGAATTAGAGAAAAAAACCTATTAGGCCATGTTGGATGCACAAGTTGAAATACACAGTAGGTTTTCTATAAATATTTGTTGAACCACTTGGATCTGCCATGTTCAAAGGATACTTTCATGAGAGGTTCTAGGTACATTTGGTATACTCAGCTAATAAATATAATACTGCTTCCAGGTGTAATGATATTAGCTTATTAAATAATGACCAACTAGATCTGATTTATCACCACTATTTATTTCTCTCTCATTTTTGCTAATGCTAAACAAGTTTTGTATTTTATCATAACTTCCATTCTCATGTGATTTTACCCATCAAACTGACTTGCCTCTTCTAAAGTAACTGCAGTATCATTATTGCATTCATCATTAGCACTATCAGCACAGAATTTTTCCTGGAGGAGATATTAGAGCACTGGAGGGATTGATAAGCAATCTCTGAGTGGTACTTTGAGATAAATACTGTCTGGAGCTTTAGAATCAATAAAAGCCCTTTTGGAGTTGTTTCAGTTACTAGGCTGCCATATGCAATTACTCCTTACTTACTATTCTCCGTATTAGGTCTGCAGAGTGAGGGTCAGCCTTTGAGACCTGGTTTCCTTGAAGGGGCACAGTATCTCGGTAAAGGAGGAACAAGTAATCAAAAGTGTTTGGATTTTGGCAGAGTTGCACCAGTTGGCTCTTCAAGAGTCACAGAGGGACCGGGAAAGCTGACTAAATAGTTCTTAGTTGATACAGGCTTTCACAAACTCTGCATCCAACATGAACACACTTCTGGTTTCATTTAAAGGCATTGGTGTAGTGAGGGTTATTATCCTTAGCCGATACAGCCTGGTTATTAGACAATCAGACCCTAAGAGTGGTTGTGTATGAAGAGCTGGAAAAAAACAGCTGCTGATGGGGGTGAGAAAATGAAATATGGAAATAATTAGTATGCAGAAAGACGGTGCTTAGAACCTAATTGGAAAGGCTGATCAAAAATGAAAAAGAAATGGCTGGTAGCAGTTATGGGTCTGGGATTTTCTTTACTTACAAATGGACAGATTCCATAAATATGACATCTCTTTTTGTCAGACAATGGTACATCTGGCCGCCAAGGAAATGATCTATTTCTGACCTAGAGAGTATATTTTTAGGTTATATGTTTTGTTTTCAGAAGGGATCACTCCATTCAGGATCTATTTATGTAAGTTTTTGGCTGATGAGAACCAAGTACCTACATGGATGGAGTTGGACATGGAAGACCTTTGTGGAACTTGTCTTGGTAAAAGGGGTTTTGTTTTTTTTTTTATCCTTCAATAAAAGCTTGTTTCTAAAATGCTATAAGTCTCTACTGGGAGACCTGGATTTGAGACAACTTCCACAGAATGACTCTTCAACATAATCAAGATAATATTGGCATCAGCTTCCTTGATAGTTGATTCTTTTACTTGTATTTACAGGAAGGAAGAATGGAAAAAAAAAAACAAAGTAAATATATACAGATAAAATTCTAGCTCTGCTTGAGCTCTGATGTTGGAGGCCACAGAGGATCTAATTCCTAACGGGACTTTATTTATTTATTATTTGTTTATTTATTTATTTGTTTACACAGACATCTGAGAGCAGAACTAATGGGACTTTTGATATTGGTGTGAACGTGGGCATGCTAATCAAACCTGTCGAGGCTCAGTCTCCTCATCCGTAAAACAGGATTGCTAATATTTGTGAAGTGAGACAATGGACATGAAGGCTCAAGTACAGAAGGCACACAGCAGGCACTCAATGAAAGGTAGCTGTATTGATATTCCTCAACTTTCCATCCTCCCCTCCCTCTGCTCCCATCAGCTTCCCAAGGGCACGTCCTTCCTTTGCAGGCTGCTCCTGCTCTCCCCTCACCTGTGGTGTCCTGGCAGTCACAGCACTCCTGGGCGTGGGTGGGATCCGAGGAGTTGCAACAGCGGAGGCAGCGGCTCTCGTCCATGTGCAGCAGCAGGCTGGCGGGGCAGACGGTGCAGTTCTTGGCGCCAGGTCCCTTGCATTCCATGCAGCTCTCATGGCACTTTTCGCAGTTAAATTTCTTGCCCTGTTAAGAACAATCAGGAAGTTCCTTTAGAGTGCAGAGGGTTTAACGAGGCACTGGAGTTCCCAGATGGGCGTTCCCTCTTCTCTCCATAAGGAGAGAGGCGTGCGGGGGACAGCAGAGAAATGATATGTTCTGAGTCCATTTTAACTGTGCTGTGTGAAAGACAGAACCAACTGTCTGCAATTGGATGGAACCATGGCTGGGCCCTGAACTCTGAGATCTGCTGGTACCCATAGTGGGAGAACAGGCTTCCAGAATAGTTTGGGTTACAAACTGACAGCTCATGTGCTCAAGGACACAGCTCAGGTCAAGGACTAGCTTTGTCTGGCCCATCTGGCCCGATTTTTGCAGTTTTAACACATTCACTGCCATGTCGGTTGTATGTAACTCACGCTAGTTTTGAGCCCGGGGCCTC
>CAUYSK010113477.1:0-35044 GCA_963575035.1 Avahi laniger
CTGCGTAGCAAAAATTAAAAATATATTGGGCAGGGGGGAGGGGGGAGGAGGGAGGAGGGGATGGGTATATGTGTACACAAAGAGTGCAATGTGCACCACGCAATGGGATGGACATATTTGAAACCTGGACTGAGGGGGGGAAGGGGGGCAAGGGCAACATACGTAACCTAAACATCTGTACCCTCATATTATGCTGAAATAAAAAAAAAAGAGAAAAAAAAAGAAAAAAAAAAGAAATCAAATTATTAAAAAAAAATCAAATAGAACTGGAAATGAAAAATTCATTCAGGGAAATACAAAACACATGAGAAAGTCTTAAGAATAGACTAGACCAGGCAGAAGAAAGAATCTCAGGGCTTGAAGACAACACTTTTGCATTAAACAAGTCAGTCAAAGATAAAAAAAAGAGACTTAAGAGGAAGGAACAAAGCCTATAAGAAATATGGGATTAAATAAAGAGGCCAAACATCAGAATTATAGGCATCTCTGAGGGTGGAGAAGAAAACACACAAGGGTTGGAAAACCTATTTGAGGGATTGATTGTGGAAAACTTTCCTGGTCTTGCTAGATATTTTGAAATCCAGGTACAAGAAGCTGAACGAACACCTGGGAGATTCTTCACAAAGAGGAAATCATCACAACACACAGTCATCATACTAGCCAAAGTTAACCTGAAGGAGAAACTCCTGTGAACTGTAAGGCAAAAATATCAGGTAACTTACAACGCCAGGCTAACCACAGATTTCTCAACTGAGACCTTACAAGCTAGAAGGGATTAGGGCTCCATCTTCAGTCTTCTTAAACAGAATAATGGCCAGCCTAGAATTTTGTATTCTGCAACACTAAGTGTCATATATTAGGGAGAAATAAAGACTTTTTCGGGCAAGCAAACACTGAGGGAATTTGTCAAGACCAGACCTTCCCTGCAGGAAGTACTCTGATCTGCATGATATATCAATCAGCAAAATAGAAACTCACCACCATAAAATCATCCAAAACCTAAAGTTCAGAGCCCATATATAATAATGGCCCAAGAGTTAAAACAAAGCATAAGATTCTACCAAACAGGATGAACAGAAATGTATTCTACTTATCAATTCTTTCAATAAACATGAACTGCTTGAATTCCCCACTCAAGAGATGTAAGTTGGCTGAATGAATAAAAGAATATAAGCCAAGTATTCACTTTCTCCAGGAAACATATCTAACCCACAAGGACTCATTCAGACTCAAGGTTTAGGGATGGAAAAAAATATTCCATGCAAATGTAAATCAAAAGAAAGCAGGTATAGCCATTCTCATATCAGATAAGATACACTTCAAATGAACAATAATAAAGAAATACCAGGTCAGTCATTATATAATGGTAAAGGGAGAAATTCATCAAGATAACATAACAATGCTAAATATTTATGCACCAACACACGTGCTCTCAGATTTATAAAGCAAAGTCTGCTAGATCTAAAAAAGTGATAAATAGCAACATCATAATTGCCGGAGACTTCAATATCCCACTGACATAACTAGACAGACCCTTCAAGCAGAAAATAAATAAAGAAACACTGGATTTAAATGGGACTCTAGAGCAAACGGACCTAACAGACATTTGCAGAACATTCCATACAACAGAATAACTGCCAAATTACTAAATATACATTCTTCTCATCAGCACATGGAACATTCTCTAAGATTGATCACATCTTAGGCCACAAAACATATCTCACCAAATCAAAAAAAAAAAAAAATAGAAACTATACCATGTATCTTCTTAGACCATTATGAAATAAAATTAAAAATCAACTCCAACAGAAACACTCAGTTCTACACAAAGTCATGGAAATTAAATAAGCTACTGATGAACAACTATTGGGTCAAGGAGGAAATTAAGGTGGAAATCAAAGGATTCCTCAAACTAAATGTCAAAGGGGACACAAGCTATCAAAATCTGTGAGACTCAGCAAAAGCAGTCCTAAGGGGAAATTTCATAGCCTTAAATGCCTACATCAAAAGACAGAAAGATCACAAATCAACAATCTAATGAATCATCTCAAGGAACTAGAAAAGGAAGAGCAAATCAAACAGGAACCCAACAGAAGAAAATAAATAACTAAGGTCAAAGCAGAACTAAGTGAAATTGAAAACAAACAAACAAAATTATACAGAAGATTAATGAAACAAAGAGTTGGTTCTTTGAAAAGATAAACAAAATTGATAAACCTCTTGAGAGATTAACCAGAAATAGAAAAGGCCAAAATAAGCTAAATCAGAAATGAAAAAGGAAATATTATGACTGATAGCACAAAAATATAAAATATCTGTGAATACTATAAAAATTGCTATTCACATAAACTCAAAAACATTGAGAAAATGACCAAATGCCTGGAAACACACAACCTACAAAGGCTCAATCGGGAAGAAATTAGAATCCTGAACAGACTAATATAAGCAACAAAATTGAAGCAGCAATAAAGTCTTCCAATAAAAAAACTCCCAGACCAGATGGTTTCAAAAGAAAATTTATCAGGCCTACAAAGAATTGCTACACATACTGCAGAAATTATTTCATAACAGTGAGAAGGAATGAATCCTCCCCAATTCATTCAATGAAGTCAGTATCATCTTGATACCAAAATCCGGAAAAGACACAAGAAGAGAAGAAAACTATAGACCAATATCCCTTACGAATACAGATGCAAAATTCTTCAGTAAAATTCTAGTAAATAGAATATAGCAGCACATAAAAAAAAAATAATAATAATCCACCACGACCAACTGGGCATCTTCCCAGGGATGCAAGGATGGCTCAACATACATAAACCCATAAATGTGATTCACTACATAAACACAAGACAAAAAAAAGATCTTATGCTCATTATAATAGATGCAGAAAAAGCATTTGACAAAATTCAGCACCTTTTTATGATAAGAACTCCCAGCAAAATAGGCATAGATGGAACATACCAAAAAATTATAGAAGTCATGTAGGACAAACCCACAGCCAACATCATACTGAATGGAGAAAAGTTGAAACCATTCCCACTCAGAACTGGAACAAGACAAGGATGCTTACTGTCACCACTTCAATTCAACATAGTGGTGGACGTCCTAGCCAGAGTGATTAGGGAAGAGAAGGAAATTAAGGGTATCCAAATGGGGAAAGAGGAGGTCAAACTATTGCTCTTTGCCGATGATATGATCTTATACTAGAAAATCCCAAATATTTAACCAAGAGACTCCTGGAATTGATAAATAAAGTCAGCATGATTTCAGGCTACAGAATCAATGTACACAGATCAGTAGCATTCCTGTACACCAATGACAGTCAAACTGAGAATGAAATCAAAGACTTAATATGTTTCACAATAGCAACAAAGAAAATAAAATACCTAGGAATATATTAACTAAGAAGGTGAAATATCTCTACAAAGAGAACTATAAATCACTGAGGAAGGAAATTCCAAATGATGTAAACAAATGGAAAAACATATGAAACTCATGGATTGTCAGAATCAACATTGTTAAAATGTCTATACTACCCAAAGTGATTTACAGATTCAATGCAATCCCCCATCAAAATGCCAATGTCATTTTTTTGCATAAAAATTTTCTTCAAGAAAAAATAATTCTATGCTTTGTTTGGAACCAGTACAAAGCAACCTTAAAGTAAAGGAACAAATCTGGAGGCATCACTTTATCAGACTTTAAGCTATACTGCAACGCAATAGTAACCAAAACAGCACGGTACTGGTACAAAAATAGAGACACAGACCAATGGAACAGAACAGAAAACCCAGATATGAAACCATCCACATATTGACATCTGATCTTTGACAAAGTAGACAGCAATATACACTGGAAAAAAGAATCCCTATTCAATAAATGGTGCTTGGGAAATTGGATAGCCACATGTAGAAGACTGAAACAGGATATATATATATATATATATATATCCACTTACAAAAATTAATTCAAGATGGATAACAGACTTAAATAAAAATTCTAGAAAAAAATGTAGGAAAAACTCTTCTAGATATTTGCCTAGGCAAAGAATTTATGAAGAAGACACCAAATGCAATCACAGCAACAACAAAAATAAATAAATGGGACTTGATTAAATTAGAAAGCTTCTGCACAGCCAAGGAAACAATCAATGGAGCAAACAGACAACCTATAGAATGGGAGAAAATAGTTACATGCTATGTACCCGATACATGGCTAATAACCAGAGTGTACAAAGAACTAAAGCAAATCAACAAGAAAAAAATCAAACAATCCCATGAAAAAGTGGGAAAAAGACTTGAACAGAAGCTTTTCAAAAGAAGATAGACTAATGGCCAATAAACACATGAAAAAATGCTCAATATCACTAAGCATCATAGAAATGCAAATGAAAAGCAAAATGAGATAGTACCTCACCCTAGTGAGAATGGCTTTCTCACCCTAGTGAGAAAGTCCCAAAACAATAGATGTTGGCATGGATGCAGAGAGAAAGGAACACTTATACACTGCAGGTGGGACTGAAAACTAGTGCAACCTCTATGGAAAATAGTATGGAGAATCTTCAAAGAGATACAAGTAGACCTACCATTTGATCCAGGAATGCCACTACTAGGTATTTATCCAAAGGAAAAAAGTCATTTTATCTAATAGACACATGCACTAGAATGTTTACTGCTGCACAATTCTCAATCACAAAGAAGTGGAATCAACCCAAGTTACCGTCAATTTATGAGTGGATTAATAAAATGTGCATGTACACCATGGAGTACTACTCAGTCATAAAAAATCAATTAATGTTTTTTGCAACAATCTGGATGGAGCTGGAGACAATTTTCCTAAATGAAGAATTGCAAGAATGGAAAAATAAACACCACATGTACTCACTATCAATTAGGAACTACCAATCTGCACTCACATGCAGAAATGGAAGTAAAACTCAACAGAAATCATGTAGATGGGCAGGGGGAAAAAGGGGATGGGTGAACTCATACCTAAAGGGTAGAATGTGCATTATCTGGCTGATGGACACACTTATAACTTTGACTCAAGTAGTACAAAAGCAATCCATGTAACCAAAATATTTGTACTCACATAATATTCTGAAATTAAAAAACAAAAAAGAATCTATATGACACTCTATGAGTTACATTTCAAAACATTTACATGATAAATATATAAAATTTTTATTTATCAACTAAAAATTTCTAAAAATTAAAACAAAACAAAAAAAGTAAAGTGACAGACCCATAATGATCAAAATTTAAGGGAAGAAACAGAACCTAAAAACAGATGCACAAGTGATTTAGATATTTGGGCTATCAGATAAAAGAACTTCAAAATAACTATGATTGATATGCTCAAGAAAATAACAGAAAAATGGAAAAAATAGATTTAATAAAAAGAAATAGAATTTGACCATAAAATAGATAATTAGGATATATAAAAAGGATCAAATAGATGAGAATTTAAAAAACATATCTTAAATTCAGAACTCAATAAATGAATTTAAAACCAGATTAAAAATGTGGAATAGTGAATTGGAAGACAGATCAACAGAACATATCCAAACTAAAGTAATAGAGAAAAATGATATGAAATAAAAAATAGAGGATAACAGAAATGTAAGACATGGTGGAAATATCTAACATATATACAATTGAAGTTACAGAAAGAAAACAGAAAGAATGAAATTGAACAGTATTTGAAAAATGATAGTTAAGAGTGTGTCAAAATTGACAAAAGGCACTGACTCTGAAATGCAACAATTTTTTCAAACCTCAAGCAATATAAGTGGAAAGAAAATCACACTTAAGTGTATCATAATCAAAATGCTGAATATACAAAAGGGAAATATCTTAAAAAGCATGTAAACAACAAGAACACTACAACTAGATTAAAAAATAGGCAAAGAATGTGAATATACATTTTTCAAAAAAAGATACACAAAAGGCTATTAAGAATGTGAAAATATGCTCAATACATTATTGATGGGAATGTAATATGGAGCAGCTATTATACAAAAAAAGTATAAATCTTACTCAAAAACTTAAAAATGGAATTGTTATATGATCCAGCAATTTCACTTCTGGATATATACCCCAAAGAGCTGAGAGCAAGGATCTGAAGAGAAATGTGTACACCCGTATTCATAGCAGCAGTATTCACAATATCAAAAAGGTTCCAACAATGAAAACTAAGTCTATATTGCTGGAGCAGGAAAAATAGAAATAGAGCTAGTGAAAATCAGGTGGGAAATCTCACATAAAGGTGTTAATATAATCTCATTTTTTTCTTAGTCCTATCTGTTTATTTAAGGATTTGAAGATAGATTATTCTGAGTGTATTTTCTGCAAGCAGATGATATAGTAGTACCTAAAAAAAAATGTGGTAATGTTCTAAAGTGAGGAAAGCACTGATTCACTCATTTACTCAGTAATAACTTATTACTGACTGAAATTATTTGTGAGGCTAATAGAATATTTGTCAGCCTAATATGAGAAATAATTTATGAGATTACTAAATGGAATAATAATAGCATATTTGTAAAAGTTACCCAAGGATAACAATTCTTTAACTAATGTACGTTAAATTGACTTTGATGTTCAAATTATGGGAAGTCTTAAGGTGCTTGTAACAATGATATTCTGAATGATATTTTGAGATTAAGTAAATCTGATTTTTAAAAATGAAATTATCCATAGATAAGTCTAAAAAACATAAATCTATCATTGGGATTGATATAGGGAGGAGATTAAGAATAAAGACACTGTTGAAAATGATTCGGAAAAGCACATGGCATCCAAAGTTGAGTTGGCTCCATTGAGGTTCCCATTACTAATGGCAATGTCCAAAAACGTTTTTTCCCTCAGTCATTCTCCTTCTAGATATTTTGGGAACATTTAACACTGTTGACCTCTTTGAATTTGTCTGCTTCTTTGGTTTCTTTTAAAAACGAAACAAAACAGACACTGCAAGCCAGTTTTCCTCTTATTTTTGACTATTGCTCAGTTTCTATGGCTGATTCTTCTTCCTTCAAATAGAATTTTGATGATTGAATGTTTTCGGTCCTCTGAATACTACCTGTGATAAAGTTCCCCTTTCACTCTGTATATTTTTTTGCCTGATTAAATTCTGATAGCTTCAACCACCATCTCTATTCAGACCAATCAGCCACACGTCTTCCAATCTTAGAGCTCAGTTCTGTATTTCCACCATTCCTGTGATATTCCCATTTTACTATGCTGGAAGCACACGGATTTCGTTTCACGTTCCCAACTAAAACTACCATTTAACATCCTCTACTGAAAGTTAGTTGCTCATCTTTTAATGTTCCAGGTCTTAAATAATGGGATCACTATTCATCCAAACTGAGTTCCTGTGGAACCTAGTGAAGAAGGTATTTCTTTCAAATCAAGGTCTTCTTCTCTCTTCTGCAACCACTGTATTGCACCTGGATTACTGCAAGCAACCGTTTCCTGGTCTCCCAGGACCACACTCTTTCCCAACAGTCTAGTCTCATACTCGTACCAACGTTTGTCCTTTTTTATTAACTCGGTTTTTAAAGTTCTTCAATACCTTTTAAATTATGGCCCTCTTAATTTCCTTCTGAGTTAAAACTGATGTTGACTATTACCAAGGTAACTTTAAACACATTTTTAAAATTTTCTCTCTTTCAATATGAAGTTAGCCCAACTGAACTATGAGAAAAGGCCTTGAATTTTGAAGGTGTCTTCCTCTCCGCCCCTTTTAGTGTAAGCTTTTGTCACTTTATGAAAAAGATACAAAGTCTAAATGTACAAACAAAAGTTTACTTTATAAAAATGTTTTTCATTTCTACTGAGTGATTGCTTAGCATTCTTATCAAAATGTGTGCCTCCAATTGTATAAATATTTGATAAAGTTTATCTGTGAGATATTTATCATTCATAACTTGCCATTCACAAAGCCTTCAAAGAAGACTGAAAAGGAAGAAACTTCTGTTGGCTTACAAGATTCCTTAGGAATCTGTACTTTTAAGCAATTGAAATACAGTTTTACATATTTTCTATAGTCACAGAAATTTCTCTTACTATAGAATTTTAAATATGAAACATTTAAGCACAATTTCTAAAATATTTTGATTGTGGATACTGCCATCATTTCTTATACATTTCTGTTTGCAAATATATTTTAATCATTACCATTGAAAAATACCTTTTAAATAAGAATTAACTGCATTATCTTGGGAAAAAGTATGTATATATAGTACATATATACTATATGTATGTACATATGTAGACATACATGTAATTATAACATGTAAAATCAATATATAATTGCAAACTCAGTTCCCTCCTTGTTACCAATGAAATATTTGATGTAAATATTTTCTAAAATCCTTTTAGTTTTAACATTTTCTAATTCTATTACAATCTTCAAGATACATTTGAGGAGAAAGAATCAACTCTGGCCATTTTAACATGGAGCAATGAGCTTTTCAAAGATTCTTCTTCCCATTCAAATAATCTTATTTACCTTTCCCACATTCTTAAGTTTATTTTTTATCCATTTATTCAAACATTGCATGTTTTTATCATTGAACCTCCTATTTCATTTCTTGAAAATGTCAAGGAATACTAATAAATGAAAAGCTCCTGTTTTGTTCCTGGATTTCATTTGATATCACCTTGAATTTTTGAAATGTAACCTTCAAAAGTGAATGTAATTTCACTTTCTTAAAAGCATGGTTATAACATAATATCTATTAATGGTTTATGGGAGGAATTAATGCATTTACATAATGGATAAAGGTGTCACAAGACACAGGGAGATTCATTTGCTCTTTTATAAAGAAATAAATGTTGAATTAGGGTCCTAAAAATAAGACCCGAGAGAGGATACAATATTTAAACTCATGTTTCTTACAAAAGTAATTCCATTATTATTTAAAAAGTAAGTTTATTGAAATGTACAGTTACCATTTTTCTTCCTAATTATTTTTGTGATATAAGTTAATACAAATACTGCTAGGAATAAATTTAAAATTACAAGACTATTTGGTCATTATAGAGTAAAATTCCCAGACACTACTGAATTCTATATACTTAAGCATAGTAAAATAACATAGTATCTACTTGCTAGTTATTCCTGTCTCTGCAGACTTCTAGGTTGTGACCACTTTGACTTGCATTTTTTTCATGTACCGGGCTCCTTTAAAAAAAAAAGAAAATTTAAAAAAATTTAATTAACTGCATTTATAAATTGACAAATGCATCTAAATGAACGTAATAAGCAAGAATGGAATGTGTAGAGCTTAATCAGGTGCTTCTCGTTGTTGTCAGATTACACATCCTATCAGAATAATTCCACAAACACTACTGCTTTAAACGTTTGTGTGTGGGTGTATAAATCCAAGGTGAAACGAAAGGATGATAGCGTTGTCTAACATTCTTTCTTAACACAACACTTCAATATCTACAAGGAAAATGCTTTGTATAGTGCTTTTCCTTCTTGCCTGTTTTATTTCTAATAACTACATATAATAATAAATAGAAAATGTATTTTTCCTTGTTTTGAAATTATATTTTCTTTTAAAATATTTCATAATTTAGATTCTTATAGGTCAGAGTTACCTTCTACTCTAATTATTCTAAATGAATAAAGTTTTATATTTTCACTATTATACTTTAAACACTGATTTGGTAATTCCCAGTGATCATTAAAACAAAGCAAAGTATTTTAACATTGTCAGTTATTACATATGCATATAGTCATGGCTTAATGTATTCAATGTATTATAGTTAAAATAAATGAGCCCAAAATACCCATATGCATTTGTAAGCATCAAACTTATTTTAGAAAAGTGACTTCCATGAGACTAATGCAAATATACATGCTACTTTTATGACACAATTTGCACTGTATACTTTTACTATACCATGGTTGATAGGAAAAATAAAAAAGAAAATGTACCTTAAAGTTATTCATTTGAACATTCTATGTGAAGCCTTTATATTTTGAAGCCTTTATATCTATGAAATCCAAGATTCTCTATATAATTATTAAATGTATAAGTTAAGACTATAGAGAATCTCCATTTATCAGTGTAATGGAGAAGTACCTAGTCCATGTTCAGGGTCAGGCAGGGCCTGGTGTGTTTTAGGGGTCATAAAGGGAAGCTTGTTTTCAATATTACTTAGTATAATGCTTCAACAATTTAAAAAGGGGAGTCAAAAGGCCAAAAGAATTTTAAGATCTGCTTAATTAAGCCAGTTGTGCACAGTAGGACTTAGATACTAAAAAACTCTTCTTGAAATGAGAACTGTAAAGGACATTTTGGAAAATAAAAAACCATAGTGACAATCTATAAATAGCATGTAAAATGCTGAAGATTGTTTATTTAATTGATGCAATTCTTTATTTGTATAAAATGCACAGTCTTGGAATCAATAAAGCTTATTAGCAAACGGTGTGTTTAGGCTGAAGTAATTTTCTGATTACAAATGTATTACTAAAGTGAGAGATCATTTTAACAAGATAGAAATGTTCCCTCTAGTTCTCCCATTGTCTACAGAAAAAAAAAACCCGGATTCCTTATCTTGGTGTTCAGCTTAAAAATTGATTCTCTGTCCCTAATTTTGCTCTTAACAGATTTTTCTTTCATGTTTTATGGGCCAGGTAGACTGAAATGCTCGCTGGACTCTTCCCAATCCTGGCCCCCACTTCATCTTTGTTCATGTTGCTCTCTTCACTCAGACTGCCCTTCTACAGATTTCTGCGTGTGTGGTTTCACCGCTCCCTTCGAAGTCCAGATAATGAGCTTCCTCTTCCAGGAAGCGTTTCCTGATTCTTCTCAATTGTGTGTAATCTTTCTCTTCTGAATTTCCATTTTCCTTATCTCTCATACCACTTTCCAACAGATTATAGTTATTTATGTTTCATCATATCAAATAGCTAAGCTATAATTTCTTCACATGATGCTTTCCTCCTTAATTTATCTTTATATTTCTACTAAATTCAGATGATATATTACAGATCGTAAGCATTTCATACTATTTTAAATTCAATGAATATTGCTGATGTATTAGGCTACAGAACATTTTGTCAGTAAGATAACTCCTCCTAGAAGGACACTAGATTTTGTTGCTGAGTGTGTCCTCTTGGTGTAGAAGCAGAGACTCAGAGGACCCCAGTGTGTCTGGGACTTGCAGGAGGAGAATCTTCTGGGAAGAAGGAAGACAAGGAGTGCAAGGTGAATTGATGGAAGGCTGTGGCCTCTCCATATAACACACCTCCCTACATATGCTTCTTTTTTTACATTCTACAAAACATTTGTCATGAAAGCATCGGTTGAGCTTAGCATTGGGATTAACAAAGGGACAGAATAGTAGGAGCCAGGGAAAGTTCCAGGAATTAGTAAGATTACTGGGTAGATTTTCAAAGCAAAGCTCTGAAGGTAGTGTCTGACACACAGTAAGTTAAGCATTCAGCTATTATTAACATTCTGTGGGCCGGGCGCGGTGGCTCATGCCTGTAATCCTAGCTCTCTGGGAGGCCGAGGCGGGCGGATTGTTTGAGCTCAGGAGTTCGAAACTAGCCTGAGCAAGAACGATACCCCATCTCTACCAAAAATAGAAAGAAATTAATTGAACAACTAAAAATATATAGAAAAAATTAGCCGGGCATGATGGCGCATGCCTGTGGTCCCAGCTACTCGGGAGGCTGAGGCAGAAGGATCGCTCGAGCCCAGGAGTGTGAGGTTGTTGTGAGCTAGGATGACGCCACGGCACTCTAGCCCGGGCAACAAAGCGAGACTCTGCCTCAAAAAAATAAAAAAAACAAAACAAAAACATTCTGTGATGGAAATTCTTACTTGGGGCAAAAGGTTGAACTAATGTTTAATAATTCTGTCTATGCCCCAGAATTCAAACAAAATCCTTTAATCAGTTTCATACCAGATCCCATGCAGAGTGCAATTCTGTGTTATTCAGATAACTAAGGTTGAACTGCAATGATCATGAACATAACTGAAATTAAGAAAATGGCCATTCTACAGTTCAACTAAATATCATTTAATATTGCCTAGGTCCACAATTTAGAAAAAAGGAATCAGTTATTTCAACTTATTTTTCTATAAAATGACAATAATAATTGATCTTAATATAAGTTCTTAAAAACTAAGCATTCTCCTTAGGAGAAGGGTATTCATTATTATTTGTTTTATTATAACAAGTAAAATTATAAATCTAAAATATATTATTCCAGTACCCAACAAAGTGATATATTTAAAAATAAATTATTATATTCTTGCTGCCATTCTGTTGAAAATAAATATTGTCCCTCCACATTCAGACAGATTCACCACTTAACAACTTAGGGAGTATATATCTACATTTAGAACAATGGATGTTCATGTTAAACAATATTTCAAAGATGAATAGACTTGCTTTTGTCCCTTGCAAATAGGTGGAATTTAGCCTTGCCATGGCTATTGCAACGTGCACATCAGCCCAATCCTTCAGAGAAGAGAGAGAAAGATAGGAAGGCACACATACTGTTAAGGACATTATCTTATTATTCTTTTACAAGAGACTGAATGCACTTAGTCCCTGGTGTCTTTGCATTTTAAGGCCAATGTTGAAGGAAAAAAAAGAACTTTTGGTTATAATAGAGACGAGCATACTAGCCTTAATGGCTCTCTTTTTCTAAATATCTTAAAATACGATAGATAAAAGAAAATTAAATTTTAAAGTGTTTTTTTTTTTTCTGTGCCGCCACTGTTCTGGTTGGCTTAGGGTACACTTGGCTAAGTGCTGAGCCTCTAGGTTAAATTCTATTTTAAGAGACTTATTGGAAGAGTCTATATATGGAAGCATTGTTTGAAAGCCTTTTGAAAAGCTCCTTGCTTTGGGCTATAACCCTTGTTTTGTGTCATTTCTGTTTATCAGATTTTTAATCAACATTCTTGAAATATAACCTCCTCACTCAGTGCCTTAATTATATGTAAGCGATGACACAACAGACCCCCCTCATTGTGCACAGTAGGCAGATGCTAATTCTCACTAGCATGCGCTCCTTCCTGTAGCCCTTTCCTTCCTGCACTTCCTACATCCTTCAGTGGCCCATGCTCCATTTGTCCCCGGTTTGACCTGCCTCTGACATGCTACTCAAAAGTGGAAAGTACATGTTAAAAGTCCTTAGGATTTAAGTTCCTACTTAAAACATGGTCTCCCGGGGGCAAGGAACTTGTTCAGTTTTGCTTCTAATCAGTGTTTATGACTCCATAGACACTGCAATATTTAACAAGTGTTGCTATAGCACTTGAGCTGTAACTGCACAGTAAATAGGCCAGATTTGGATGCCAACTACCAGCTTCACAGTTCAATTATATTTAAATGCGATTTCCTAATGCAAGTGTTTAAACGTTCATTAAAATTAACCTTTCCAATCCAGAGCGTGCAGTGAGCACTCTTGACAATACCAAAGTTTTAGATTTAGGCTTCCAATTACTGAATAAATGAAAAATTCAGGGTATTTGAAATGTCAAGAATGCTTTGAAATAGATATTGAATTGGCTGAGAACTCCAACTCAGTCTCATGGTTAATGTTCTCTTAGTGTTTTTGTGACATGATTACTAATAGTTATTGACTATTTAATGCCAATGTCCTAGGAACTAATGAAGTACAGGGACTGCATATCAAAGAAATTTGATAAGCACTACCTCAAGCAAGAATAATGGTAGAGAAAATATTTAAATTGAATTAGAGGCTTAAAAGAAATTTTAAATAGCAATAGTCAGTTTATTATTTCAGAAAAATAACACCATAGCTATCCTTATCAAGTAAGAATTTACTACATTTTGAAGGTCAACATCACCTTCATTAAATTTTAAGGATTCGTTGTCACATCTTGCAGTAGGTGCCCAACACGTAAGAATCAGAGCTGCAGAGCTTTCGAAAAAGCAGAAGGCCATACATCCAATGTTGGACTTGTGCAATCTGGGTGGAGCAAGGGATATCTCTGCAGCAGGTGCTGTGAGCTGCTTGAATTTAAAAGCAGGGCTTTAAAATTCATACATGAAGGTCTTTCAGAAACTGGAAGGGCAAACAGACTTCCAAATATGAGACTAAGGCCTTCTAGTTATCCAGTCTTTGTGGGCTCTGGGATACAATATGAATAAGCTCCACAGAAGAGCTTATTGTTGAAGGGCAGAAACCTGAGCTGTGGTATAACAGAAGGATATACAGTGTATTATGGAACCTGGATGAGGAACACTCAGTACAATCTGGGGATTCATGGGAGGCTTCTCATCAGTTAATACCTTGAATGTCTCAGGAATTTTATACACTTTATTAACTCTTAGTTAAATTTCAGTCAATAAAACCAAGATTCCTTAAGTTTCTTTCATGCATATGATTTTGCCTTAAGCTCAGTAAGAAAAAGACAGAAAAAACCAGCACAGACTGTAGATCTCTATGAAACTTTCGTTGTTGGCTTTATATATACTCCCCTCTCCAAATTCCTTACTCTACAGGGAGGAGCAGACAAAGATGGAACTGCTTGGCCCGGGTCCCGTAGAAGGAAACCCTGAAGCTGTAGTGAAGACTTGAAGCTAGACAAGGCCACCGGTTCTGCCTTTCTCTGCTCTAGGTCTCCTGTCTTGATTTTATTCCTAGATCATCTCTACTGTTATCTTATGAAATGAAACTTAAAAGTCTTATTACTTCATATATCCATATACATAGTTGCATAAATATTTTTCCTCATTATTATTACAAACTATAACAGTATTCAATAATGATATTTCTTAGGCATTTCAGAAAAAGAAGTGAAGTCATAAACTTAAGAGAGGTTCCCAGAAAGTTCATCTTTCCTATAAAACAATTTCCTGTCATACAGATTGTTTGTTTAATCTTTATAATGATTCTGTTAGGCAAGTATTATTATTCTCTTTTTATAGATGAAAAAATTGATTTTGGAGTCATGTATCATTCATTCATTCACTTAACAAATGAAGAACTTCGATTTGCCAAGCACTAAAAACATATCTTGTCATCAAGTACCTTATAGTCCCAACAAAAACAAACCTATGTGTTCAGCACACGATTTTCTTTTGCTGGATATATAAGAAGACTGGAGTTCTCTGCCTCTACCTCCCATTGCAGATAGTTTGGGGCCATGTGACTGAAAGTTTGGTCAATGGTGTGTGAATGTAAGAAAAACCATTTCTAGGCCTGGCCCTGAGAAAAATCATCCAATGTGATCTTTTTGTCCTCCCTTTCCCTGGCAAACTGCAAAGGTCCAGTTGGCATAGCCACAAAGAGAAGAGCCTTCCAATGTGCATTGAACTGTGGTATGAAGGAGAAATAAACTATTATTGTGTTAATTTGGGGTTTAATTTGTTATCATAGCATAGTCTATTATTTCTTATCTAATACAAAGTTTCATGAGCAAGATAGACACTAACCACATGATTATAGAAAACAAAATTGCAGAGAACAAACTGAGCTCTCTGAGCTGGAGTAACCAAGGAGACCTAATGTAGATTGGAGCATCGTTCAGAAATATTCACTTCCTACTCCCCTTATTTCCATAGGAGGAGCATACCAGTGACGTTGGGTTTGATCTGTGACTCGTTTTGACCAATAGAACAGATGGAAGTAACGATGGACCAGTTCTGAGCCTATGCCTTAAGAGGCCTTATGTATCTCTGCTCACACCATTACCCTGCTTTCCCCTGTAAGGGCTATGAAATGAACAAGTCCAGATTAGCCCACTGGTCCTTGGAGGAAGATGAGAGACATATGGAGTAGATTCGTACCAGCAGAGGCACCTTAGATCAGCTGACCTCCAACTGACTTCCAAACAGCAACAAGCCCAAATGAGATCAGCAGAGCCACTGAATGAAGCCTACCCTGATCAGCAGGCCCCCAACCAACCCTCAGGCACTTGAGCTCAATAAATATTCATTATTGCATACCACTGAAATTTCTTTGTTGTTACACAGCATTGTTGTAGTAATAACTAACTGACACATTACCTCAGATAAAGACCTCAATGAGAAGGTGACATTTAAGTGAACACCTAATGAATGAAAGGGAACTATCTATGTTGCAGCTGATAAGAAAATTTCAGAAGAACAACATTCAAAAAGATACTGAAGTGTGTGGCATATTTTGAGGAACTAAATGATGGTCACTGTGCCTGAGCCTAATGAGCATGAAGAAAAAGTGGCCCAAGAATAGATTGGAGGAATCAGACCTTGTAGGCCTGTAGGAAATTAATTTTTAAATTTTACAAGAGCCAGTAGAGATTTCAGAATGTCTGTTGAAGGCTAACTTAGATACAGGAAATGAGTTGAAAGAGAGGAGAAATACTTGACTTGAAAATGCATTTATATAGCAAGCATATTGTTTTTAGATTTTATGCATTATATGTATATACAGTGGCTTTGGGGGTGCCGACGGACATCAGAGACCTCTCCACATTTCTACTTGCTACCCCTACTAGGGATGACAGATTAAAGCAGTAGGCCTGGGGAAGCCTTGACTAATTTCATTGAACATTCAGCCTACTTTTGTTTGCCTAATAGCGTGCATAATTTCTCTTACCCAAGGGTGTCTTTACAGCACCACTACCCTCTGATACCACCCCATAGAACTCTGTGGCCCAGCAGAGTGTATAACATGCAGTGAGGGATACAGAGGAGTCATAAACTGATAATTATAAATAAATTTCACAGGCACGTCACTTTGGTCTGCCTGGGTCTTCATTGCATTTTGTCAGTTCTAAAACAATAGCCTGTTTCCTCACAGATCTCTGACTCTAAGGTTACCTACTTCCAAGATTAGAATATAGTCTAGAGATAACATTCTAAAACATTTTCATTATACATGTTTGACTTGGGGGGACAAGGTTGAGGGAAAGGAAAAACAACATTTACTGAGTGCATATTTTATTCTCTATATTATCCTAAGTGATTAGAGATGATTTCTTTCTCAGGTTGGTTTCTCTGCAGCAGACTCTACCTGGGACAAAAATTTGAAATTAAATAATTTATTAGGGAGGCAACCCAGGAAACACCAGTAGAAGAGTAAAGAAATGAAACAGGGAAGGAAAGGAACCCAGTAATGGGTGTGCAGTGAAACAGATTGCCACTCTGGGCAACTGAAGCCCTATCCTGCTGGAGGACTCTGGGAGACAGTGTGGAATCTGCCTCATGGTGACCCCTTAGAGGGGTGAGGAGGGTGGGCTATTTATTTTCCTAGGAATAATGTGTCAATGAAGCACATGCACAGCGGCACATGGGGACACTAACTCCTCTGTGCTTCCAGCTGCTCTGAACACCAGCTGGAAGAATGTTCTCAGGAGGATTTGACAGTGCTTGCACTTAGATTCCAAGGGCATGACTGAAATACCAAAGGTCAAAGGAACTTGGAGGATCCTCAACAGCTACGGAAACTTTTTCTCATCTATTCTTCATTAATTGTTACCATTTCAGAACCTCAATTTCCTGACCATTCAGTGTAAAGATACACCTTCCCACCATACTCTATCACTTGTGGTTTTCCTTTTGAGACCTTATCACAATTGTTTACTGTCAATTTGCTTCTTTTCTCATACATTTTCTGTATGCATCATTGCACTGAGGGTATAATGAGGTCCAGAACTGAGTTTATTTTGTTTACCAATGTCCAGTACAAAGTAGGAACCATCTGATATTTGTTGAATCGATGAATGAATGACACCCCTATAAGGTGGGTGGTGTCATCTTCATTAATGGGTTGGAACACTAGACCATATTGGTGGTGACAGAATTCCAATCTAGGATGGTCTGACATAAATACCATACTCTTTGCCGCACTGTGATAAAGAAGACACCATGCTGTTTTCCCTTTTCCCGCCTCAGAAGATTCAATTATTTCCTATTTCGTACATCATTAAATCTAAATTCCTCTCCCTGACTTTCAAATCCTTCTATAATCTGGCTAGCTAGATTAGTTTTGCATCTTTAAAAAACATTAGTGCAAAAATATATCATAGGATGAATGAAATGTTGCCTAAAGCCATATGTGAAAATGACTTGCAGATTGCTTATTGTCAACAATTAGCTTAATATGAGAAAACAGTGTGATCTAGTGTCTAAAAAGTCCAATGTAAAAAGGCTGCATGAATGTGAATATAATTTCTAGAGCAGTCAGAAGGGTGGGTGTGAGAGATGATAAATGCTAGACTCACTTTGGCTACAGAATACAAGTCAAGGAGAAGCTTTATGAACCATCCTGTGCTTCTACCAGTGTTGTTTTCCCTCTATGGCAACGCTTAACTCATTTTCTTTCAAGACTCTGGAACAAAGAGAAGGTGGAGCAGAGCCCTAGCCAATATGCAGGCAACAAATAATGGTAGTAAAAAGTAAACACTACAGTTTGGGAGTTGTTTATTACTGCATGGTAAACTCTGTGTGAGAGGAAGTAGGTAATAGAGTCTTTCTAATTCTGGGAAAGATTACAAATTAAAAATGGAGGTTATGAAGAAAATCACTTTCCACAAGTGATTTTGGATTTAATGTAGAAAAAAATATATAAATGAGATTTAAAGTGTTTATAATATTTAAAAGAATTTAGCATGTTAGGGCATAAGGGCATACAATTTCAAATGAAATGAGTAATAAATTATTGAATTGTGATTTTTAGTTGAAATATGTAGGAGAATTTTATTTAGTTGGTTAACAATAATATTGTAATGCTTCAGAGAATTTGAAATTACTACACTTATACATGTAATTGATTAAATTTGCGAGAGTGGTTTTAGTTATTGGGATGGTTTTGCTTGTTATATCAAGGTGTAAAGTGCTTAATAAATAAAATAAAATGTAGTAGATTTATGAAGAAAATGAAAATATTTTTAAAGACATAACATTCCATAAATAATGAAGTTTAAAGCAATTGTTAAAACTTATCGTATTTATAAACAGAATAATTATTTTGTATGCTCAACTTTAAAAAATACTGAAAAATTAAATTTAAATTAAAAATGTTAACTTTTATAAAATGAAAATTAAATATTACAAATATCCATAAATAGTTTTTACTATACACCAAAGCTATTCTAGAATATTAAAAATTTATGACAAAATTCACTAGGAAATAGTATATTTCCCATTTTTAAGTGAGAAAATGGAGGCCAGATGGATTATTCCTCGAGATGAGAAGAGATTTAGTTTATATGAAGTGCCTAATAAAAAACAGCACATAGCATGTGCTTAGTAACAGCTCACTGAACTAATGATTAAAGTGCACACAAAAAAGGCATTTTATTTTATTATTATTTTATTTCATTTTCTTTATCTCTTCCAAAAAAGAATTTGAGGAGATACAACAAAAGATACCTATAAATTAAATAAAAAAAATTATATCCATAAAAAGGAGAAAAAAAGAAAAGACCTTATTATAAGACAAATATGTTTATTGTGATTTATCGTTGAATGTATCTTTTTGGTTCCTGGAAGAAAAGCGATGAAGGAAAAGTACAGGTTACATATTTTCTGTATCTGTTACAATGAAGCACATTGATACTGGTAAAAAATTCTTAAAAGTATTTAACCTGTTGATTATGTATCTTGTAACCTAGAATACCTATAAACAAATCCTTTTCTTTTCAAGTTTCTTTTCAAGTTTCAGAAATAAATTGTAAGCATTTAGATAAAAGAAAGAATAGTGATTAAATTAAATATGTGATTATGTACACTATCTATGTATGCTTTTATGTTGATAGTCTTTTATTAGGAAGTACTTTTTATGTTAATTGAAGGGAAAATCACAAAATGAAGTTAATATATGCTAACATATACATTATGTACATGTTACATGTACACACATACAAAAATATATTTACACAAATTTGTGAATTTGAAGCAACAATTATATAACCTGTTAAAGGATTCCTATAGATCAGAAATTTAAATTTGTCCTTAGAATAGATAGGTAGATATGTAACTAGCGCAAATCATAAAAGGCTATGAAGTTATACCATCCTTAGATAAATTAGCCAACAAGCATGGTTTAAGATATAAAATAATCTCCTTTCTCAGTTCTCATGGTCCTATCACTCTAAATAAAAATATCAAAGGAAATAAAATTTTGCCATCTTTGAGATAATGAGTTCTAGGAAATCTAAAAATTTATCTAAAATGCTTAGATTTATCACTAAAATATTAAAATATAGCACAAATTTTATGAAATAAAGCAAATCAAGGTTTTTTTGAAGCATTCACAATTAGATAAAGTAAATAATCTATTTTTTAACCACTTATAACTTTTTAAAACATGGTGCCATGAGAGATGCATTCCTGTGAGACTTTTCAAGATAAAATAAATCAAGACAAGGTTAAAGTGGAAATGGTTTTGAGGTAAAATTCATAGAAAATTTTACTGTCTTCGGACTGTCCTAGGGTCTCACTAGAACTAAAAGTATTAGAAAATTAAAGGGTGGACTCTATGCAAATAGATCAGTAAACTGGGAACATGCCACTCATGAACTTTGCTTAATGATAGTGTAGATAATACATAGCACCAGAAATATAAATTGTGTCTATGTAATAAACATTGCAATTGATCCTAGGAGAGGAAAACACATCTGGATAATGGTTAGTCATAAAACTACTCACCCTTTCCTAACTGCCATTGATTTTAAAAGAAAAAAACACAAAAAGTCATTATGGCTATTAAGTACATATTATACTATGCCCAGGATACTGGCTATATTTCACATGTCATCAGAAATTCTCATCTCAGTAATAAAATTTCATGTGCTATAATTGTATATTCCATGAAAAAACATTTTTCCATTCTTTCTATTTTTAAATCCATCTCTCTATCACACTTATTCTTGATTGTATTCTTCCATTCACATTGTGGTTCTTAAAAGTTGGTAAATAGCCTTTGTGTCACGAATTAAACAGTTAGCCTTTAATGGTTTCTTTGTCCTTGTTTTCCCCTTCCCAACTAATTTTATAACAAGGTTTGTTAAGAGTTTTGTCAAGGAGAGAAAAAAAAAATCTGAAAAAGAAAAAGCCTTAGAAAAAGCTTAAAAATCATTTTGTGGCTGATGATGCAGGACGATTGTTCTACCACAAATTATCCCTGGAAATACTGTCTTAGCCAAAGTATTATTAATAACAAGATGCCAGCAAAAATGTTGCCAATCACAAAAGCTGTCATGTTCACTGTCATCTGCAGTGCTGGGCTCCAAAAGAGAGCAATAAGAACTGATGGACTTGATGATGTGTTCTATCTTGTTTGACAGTAAACTGATAGGCATGCGACAGGTCAAATACTGTAGGTGAAAATATGTTCTCGATTAAACATGGTGTGCGATGACCCATGAAGAGATAGGTAACATTATTCACTCTTTGGGCATGCAGCCAAGTGGGACAAAAAGTCACATATATTTTTGCTTTTAAAATTAAAAAGGAAGTATTTGGCTTTGTTCTTGACTACAGGATGTTTAAACTCACACAAAATAAAACACAATGCCTGATTTTTAACCATTCTTTATTAAAAACTGTAAATGAACTTAGAAACAGAATTTAGAAAGTATTAATACAAAGACTTTCTGAACTTTATACTGTGCGGACACATCATCAATTCAAACAATTAATATATGTAATATGAATTCTTTCCTTTGGCCTGCACAATACTGGAGATGCCATTTTAAAATGATTGAGTACAAATATTCTCTGTGTACTAATTTGAAAGTAAATTAAGTCAGCTGTTTCTAGAATAGCATGCTCTTATAAAATAGTTAGGTTTTCTTTAACTTAATGAAACCACAGAATCTTCCAAAGAGGCTAGAATGAATTCCTTGTTTTTAGGACTTTTATTTCATAGGAACACTTACATATTCTACATATGAAAACAGCCTTGTGTGGATCAGAGTTTTACTTGTTAAAGGGTCCATCAGTAAATGCCAAAGAACACGAATTCGTAAATATATAACTGGCTTTAAAATGTTATCATTTTAATGACTTTCCTTTTCATTTAATATGAAAGATAAGAGAATAAAAATGGAAGTGTATTTTTTTTTAATGAACATGCCTTCCACTATTCACTAATTCATTCACTCAATGAACAAATATTTACCCATCATTTTCATGTGCTAGGCACTGGGCTCAGTGTTAGTGGTACTACTGAGAGCCACAGAGGCATAGTCCCAGTTTCTGCAGTGCTAAGAGTATAGCTAAGCAAAACTAACAACAAGACACTCTGTTAATAGTATTTCTGCTTTAGTAGGGTGGGGGGTTATATTTATTTACTCCAGTGAGCCTGAAACACTGGAAATACCTTGGTGTTCTAACTGGTGCACTTCTTAGTTCCTTACATGTACAATTGATTTTACAATTTAGAGAGGAAGGAGGCTTGGTCTGTACCTTTTGTCCACCATTTTTAGAGCCACAAGTACAGTTTTATCTAGTACAATTAAGAAAACATCTTGAGGCTGCTGCAAATCACTTGTGGTTTTGCAGCTAGGACTGCAGCAGGTCAGAAGTCAAGTATGGCCAAAGCTAACAACAAAGAGGAAGCCACAAGGGGCCACAGGACAGTCATGGGCTCCAAGCTACAGTGGACACCTCCTAGGGGGTTGTCTGACATGCAAGGATTCCTTCTTTCTGGGAATGGTCTTGATACACAAGGTAACATAACCCTGGTCTTGGGCTAGTCAAATTCTCTCTCTGCTGATAAAAAAATACTTGAAACGGAAAGAGAGTGATTTCAAATCTTTGGAACTGAATCATGTTAGTGGTGGCACTTGAGAAAGAATACCCATGAACTCCTCCTACTCAGTTCCCTGGAGTTTTCTGGGTCTCTCTCCCTTTCTTCCTCTTTTGCTTCTCTCTTTCCCTTGGCTTAAGTGAGGTAGCTGGATGTGTTGCTAAGCTGGGTCATTATTTTCCAGGGGCTAGCTAGCATTACTATTCTATGAAAAGTGAAGCCAGCTTCACAGTAGTTGGAAGTCTCTCACAGCCTAACTAGTTTACTCTGGTTTCTTGTCCAATGATGTGGAGAAAAGACATGGAAGTGCCAGGTTAATGAGAGCTTCTGCTAGGCCAGCAAAAGAACTGGATATACTCACAAGTATAAGGGGATGCTCGCATGCAGATTTCAGTAGAGGCAGCAAGGTATAGATGTGATATTCTACAGCCAGATCAGTTTATGCAGAATTTACAAAGGAATAATAATAGCAAATAGTTATATAGTATTTACTACAAGCCAGGAATTATTCTAAATGCTTTACATATTTTAACTCATTTAGTCCATATTGTTTTCAATGAGAAAAGTGAGGCACAGGGAGATTAAGTGAATTGCCTCAGTCATACAGCTAGTAAATAATAAAACTATCATTCAAACACAGGCAGCGTGGCTCCAGGATCTATGTTCTAACCTTCTCCTGACTGTTCCATGCTAGTTAAGTTTAGGTTCTACACATTTTGAATCCCCCAGCCAGATCAGTGATTTAAAAAGAATCAGAAACAACCTGTTGCTGAATGATCTTTGGCACAATGACAAAATCAAGATGCAAATCAAAGATTTTTTAATTGAACGACAATGGTGACACACACCACTAAAATCTCTGGGAAAAGTAATTACTCAGCAAAAGTAATGCTAAGAGAAAAATTCATAGCACTAAATGCCAACATCAAAAAGACAGAAAGATCACAAATGAACAACCTAATGTCACAACTCAAAGAAATACAAAAACAAGAACAAAACAAACCTAAAGCTAGCAGAAGACAAGAAATAACAAAGATCAGAGCAGAATTAAATGAAATTGAAACCAAAAAAATTTACAAAGAATCAATAAATGAAAAATTGGTTCATTTAAAAGACAAACAAAATTGACAGACCACTGATTAGATTAAGCAAGAAAAGAGAGGATTCAAGTAAGTTCAATCAGAAATGAAAAAGGAGACATTACAACTGATACCACAGAGATACAAATGAAGACTATTATGAACACCTCTATGCACACAAACTAGAAAATCTAGAGAAAATGGATAATTTTTAAAAAATGACAAAAAAAGACAGTAGAAAAATGAGAGATGTTTCAGCTGTTACCAGGTCAAAAAAAAATTGTCATTGGTACCTAAAGAAATCTAACTGAAGCTGAGACACAATTTTATAGGGCAGTCTGAAATGTCTGGAATGAACTTCTGAGAGGGGCAGAATCAGGGAAAACTTACCGAGAATGTGGCCTTTTAAACCTACAGTGAGTCCAAAGTGACAGGAAACGGAGAAATATAGCTTGGAGACTGAGGACTATATACAAAGAGTCCAGAAAATTTAGACAGATTTAAGAAGGCAGGAAATCAACAAAAAATATTTAAAGCATATTTTTTAAATATTCAACGTGATAAAATCATTATAGGTGAGGGTACAGGTATTGCCTTGTCCAAAGGGAACACTCCATAAATGTAAGGAATTTGGGAAAATCCAGTAAGATGAGACATATTACAAGAGGCATATTATAGGAAAAGACAGGAAGAGCAGTAAGAGATCAAGTCCAGGCTTGGGTTTCATGCTGACTTCATGGGAAATTTCCTCCTGGATGGAATTATCCAACCCAGGAAGGCAAGGGTGGATATCATTTGTTTGAACAGTGGAGGCTTTTGTAAGACTTACTGATTTCTTATCTTTCATATGTGGGACCTCATCAGACAACATTTAAGGGAATATGTTAGAAAAATATATGTTTGGATCTGAAAGCAATGGATAACTAAAAAACAAGGTACCAGTAAATAGTACTAATTTTATATTGGTAAAGAAAGAGAAAGATCAACTGTGAGAATAATTTAAACTCTTAGAAACTCAATTCAGAGCCCCTGAAATAGGGTTGCCAGATTTAGAAAATAAAAATAAAGGACATCTGTGATGGTTAATTTTATATGTCAGTTTGGCTGCTTAAAGTGCCCAGATATTTGGCCAAACCTTATTCTGGATGTTTCTATGAGGGTCTTTTTGGATGAGATTAACATTTATATCAGTGGATTTAGACTAAAACAGATTGCCCTCTATAATGCCAATGGGCCTAATCCAATCAAGTGAAGACATTAACAGAAAAAGACTGACCTCTCCCTAGAAAAAAGGAATTCTGCCAGCAGACAGCCTTCAGAATTAAATTGCAACATCCACTTCTCCCTGGGTCACCAGCCTGCCAGACTACCCTGCAGATTTTAGACTTGTCAACCTCCAAAATCATGGGAGCCAATTCCTTAAAATAAATCTTTCTTTCTTTCTCTGTATATATACACACAACCTATTTGTTCTATTTCTCTTGAGAACCCTGACTAATACAGACACTCAATCACAACTGAGTTCCAAAGACAACTGCTCACCAGACTATGTAGAAATCATGCCATTAGACAAACTTACAGTCAGTCCATCCTTGATGCTCAAAGGGGAAAAACAAATTTTAAAGTTTTGAAAATATTGCACAGGAAAGAAAGGCACTGCAAACAAGCTCTGATGATTTTGGTGTTCACCACTGCAAGTTTCTAAACTTTTCAAAAAGGCAAAATTGTCTTCAGAAGCTCTCTCTCTGCCGGGCGCGGTGGCTCACGCCTGTAATCCTAGCACTCTGGGAGGCCAAGGCGGGTGGATCGCTCAAGGTCAGGAGTCCGAGACCAGCCTGAACAAGAGCGAGACCCTGTCTCTACTAAAAAATAGAAAGAAATGATATGGACAACTAAAAAATATATATATAGAGAGAAAAAATTAGCTGGGCATGGTGGCGCATGCCTGTTGTCCCAGCTATTTGGGAGGCCGAGGCAGAAGGATCCCTTGAGCCCAGGAGTTTGAGGTTGCTGTGAGCTAGGCTGACGCCATGGCACTCTACCCTGGGCAACAGAGCCAGATTCTGTCTCAAAAAAAAAAAAAAAAAAAAAAAAAGTAGCTCTCTCTCAGAATGGAAACAATATGTTTAGATGACTATTCTCCCATATCATAATGCATTATACCAAAATCAACCTCAACATGGGAGAGTTTTCGTAGTTGAGTTTAAATGGACAAATCATGGATTCTAGATAATTAGTAGACTGGCATAGCTAACTCTTTCATTCCCTTGTCATATGTCATCCTCTGTGCATAGCCTATTTTATTCTCCCTACTTGAAATTTCCCTCACTTCTAAAGACTATAAATTTGCCCCATTTTTTCCATAGTGTGAATGAATTTCTAATGTATTTTAACTTGTTAATTTTGTTTAATGTCTGTTTTCCTCAATGAGAACATAACTCTGTTGAGAATGGTAATGTTTGCCCTTTTTTGGATTTAAAATTTTTTTCCCTGTGTATTGGTCAGAGCTTAAGAATTATCCAGAATTTAATATATAAATGAGATTTATTGTAAGGAATTGATTCATGCAACCACGGGGGTTGAGAAGTTCCACAGTCTGCTGTCTGCAAGCTGGAGACCTAGGAAAGCCAGTGGTGTAGTCTGAAAGCATGAGAGACAGTAAACCGATTCCGTTCCAAGTCTGCAGGCCTGAGAACCAGGAGCACCAAGGACAGGTGAAGAATGAAGTGCCGGCTCAAGCAGTCAGGCAGAGATGAATTCAGCCTTTCTCCACATTTTTGTTCTATTCAGGTCCTCATGGATTGGATGATCCCAGCTCACATTAAGAGGGCAATCTGCCTTAGGAAGGGCCCACATCAGGGAGTGCCACCAATTTAAATGCTAATCTATTCTGGAAACCCCTCATAGACACGCCCAGGAATAATTTTTAACCAGGTATCTGAGCTCCTCCCCATGGCCAAGTCAAGTTGACATATAACATTAACCATCACACCCAGAAGAGGGAGAAGCATTCAGGATATATTCAGTCAGGATTTGCTGAATACAGGAATGTAATTTTATCCTATTGCAGTAGCTTTGAAAACCTTGTAGGAAGTGATTTCAGATGACAGTAGAACAGGAAATAAGTGTCAAGACTTTGGTTCAGAGTGGTTTTGAAGTTAAATCTACACGGCTTTTCCTCTCTGCCCCCAATGATCCTATGAAAAACTAGGAATTGATATCTGGGTAGAGGCTGCCCTAATAAAAGTCCCCCTAGTTGTCTAAGGGCTTAATGTTTAAGCCCAATGGCTTAAGAGACAAAAATTCTATGGAACTTCAGAAGTGGGGATGCTTATTATGCACTCATCTGTTTTCTGTGTGGAGGGATTGCCCAAATACTGTGACTCCCAAATACTCCAATTTCTAACTCCTGTTAGGAAGTGGAGTGATTTACCTGGCTAATAAATTTTGAAGAAGAACTAGGCAGATGTTTAGCCCAGTCCCTTCCTCCATCTTTCTTTGGGATGGAGTTGCTTCAGGAAAGACACTCTACATTAATCTGCTTCTTAAAGCTGTAAGTTTCATAGGAGTTCTGATCCAAAGAGGAAGTCTATGGTTTTTCCATACTGCTGTGCTAGATGGATAAGCACGCCCATTTCTGGAGTATTTTATGAAGAGCACCAGTGTTGCCAAACATCCCAATTGTGTTCTCCAATTTAGCCTTTATAAACAATAAAATGATGCCTGATCTCTAAGTACTTGACATTTTGTCAATATCTCCATTGGTCACAAAATTGTTCTGGAAAATGAATGTTATCTATTGGATACATTTGAACTCCAAACATACTTTCAACTACAACTACTGTAGCATGAACCAAGTTGTATCTTTTATAATTCATTCCTTCTTATTTTGTAAATTTTTCTTAGAGTGATGACTGTACACCAAATGTTTTCCTTAATGCTAGTGATAGACAGATGAATAAGGTGTGTCTACCTGCCCTTAAGGAACTTACAACCGAATGGGGAAGAAATAGATATGCAAACAACAGGATAAAATACAATGAGATAAGTACTACATTAAAACCTGTTCAAAGGTTTCAGGAACAGAGAGGACAGAGGTCTTGCTCTCTGCCAAGGAGAAGAGGAAAGGCATCAGGGATGCTTTCATAAAGGAAGGAAAAATAACAAGACAGTTATTACTAAATTAGAGGAAGGATGTGGAAAGGGCTGAAATTTTATTTGAAAAAGTCCTTCATCAGATAGCAAAATTAACCCTTGGCAAAAATATATAGTAGTTGAAATTTACTTTTCAAATTCCTCACTCAAATATCCGTTCTCTGACTTTTCCTTACTTCTTCCCAGGCATTCAAAGATCTCTTCCTGTTTGATTCCTTCCGGTTTTTGAGGCCAATGATCTGAAAACGCTTTCATGTTGAAGAGTTTGATGACTTGACTGGAGTTACTGCTCAGAGACATTTATGTTTTAAAAAAAAGTCCAGTGGGAGTTCAAGCCCTAACACTGATGAATGATTTGCTAGGCCAGAGGTGCTAGGGAAATAAGTGCTGAAGGATCTTTTCTAAAATTGTATCCTATGTAGCATGTCAGGAGGAGTGTGGCTGCAAAATAACTAAGGAAGCTGGACCAAAGCTATGGACATTCCAGAGAAAACTTAAGACGTACTTTTGGTAAGTCCTTTGCCTAAATTTTCATTACTATCTTGAATGGTAAAGCTGTCTAAATACATCTAAAATACTTCAATAAGTACGAAGTTTGCATTAACTTGATTTCGATTTTCTAAAGGTCCAAAAATGTTTGGGCTGTGAATCTCATTTGATCTAATCTTCCTTTAATCTTATTTTTACATTATGCTAAAACAAGTAGTTAATTAAATGTATTACTTTTGGGCATGCAGATAAAATTCAACTGAGTACAACTCAGTTGTTAATTGATTGTTATGACACTGTTTAACCACAATCCAAGATATTAATACAAAGCATAATATTTCATAAGCATAATATTTAATAAAATATTCTAGCTTCCTATTAGAGACAATGAACAATCACCACTTGTTTCTCGCATCCCTGTGTACTAAAATCATGTATTTTATTTTTTTGTTTTGTTGTAGAATTTAAGAAATATGCACTTTAAAAAAGAACCTAAGCAATGAGGTATGGGGAAGACTGGAATGATACACCTAACTAAAGAGATAAGCAGATCCAAGTAGGAATGTTTAATTCAGTGTCCCTGATATTGCAGCGTGAGCATTTATTTATAATTTTTAAGTTATACCTGCATGTTATATGCATTTCTTTGCATGTATGAGTTTTTATGTTAAAAAAATTTAAGAGTTAAGCAGAAGATGAATCCTAGAGAGGTAAAATGAGGACACAGCATGTTGTAGGCAGAGAGCATGTAACAGTAGGAATAAGATAGCTTTTATAGTCAAACTTAGGTTTGTATCCCAGCTTTGCCACTTATTAGCTATGTGACATTACATAAATTACTGAACCTTTCTGAGCTCCTGTAGCCTTATCTATAAAATATGACTAATAATTGTTTAAGGTTTAAAGGAAAAAGAGCTTGCTGTAGAATAAGAAAGAGATGTAGGGGAAGTGGGTCTAGTGTTAAAATAGAAAGAAACTATATTAAGGAAGTTAAAGGAGAAACTGAAGATAATGACAATGCAAACTGCCCACAAACTGCAGGGCTCAAATAGGAAAAGAGGGCACTGAATGAAACATAGGTGCCTGGAAGTCACCTTAATATTAGTGCCCAGATTCCTGATATCCCAAGTACCACCTCTTGTCTCTTGCTCCTATTCATAACCCTAAAATACTATGGTATGACTGAGTATGTATAGACAAATATAATGCAAGCAAACTATAGGATATAGTGTTAAGTAACCTTACCTACTCCATTACTTTATGCTAGGCAAAATGGCAAATATATAATCTAAGATTACTTTTAATACTAACCTAGCTCTTGAAATTTATTGGTCTAGTAAAACAGGCTTAAGCCAATGAGCACATAGCATTCTCATGGTATACAGTAATGGTACAGGAAGGGGATGCAACCCCATTTAGGCCAATGAAATGATAGAGAAGGGAATATTTTCCAGGGGCTTCTGGGAGAGGTTTTTCTTTTTTGCATAAAAAGAAGCTCAGTATTTCTTCCTTTGCAAATTGTCACTCACATGTGTGAGGTCTATAACTGCATAGCATCAAGCTACCAGCCTGAGGATAAAGCTGATACAGAGAAGGGTAGAGTCCTGAAGTTAACCTTATTTCTGAACTTCTGGTTATGCAAACTGTCAAATTTCCTTAGTAGATATGAGTTTCCCCCTCCCACTGCACCCCCAACACCACTGCCTAAGCTCCTGATCACAGTAGCACTAGGTCATCAACATCATAGTAGAGTCATTGGGATGTGGCTTAGAAATAAGGACTTAGTGAAGAACACAAGTAACAGGGGATCCAGCACAGACCTGAGATGAAGGCAACTGGAAGAGGAGTAGCTCCAGGATCTTTTACACTAATGAACTCTACTCCTTACATTGCACTAATGTTCCCCACTTCTTTCACTCTGTTTACCGTAAAGCATATGAGGCTTGATTGATTTTCAATCCCTGATTCTTTGATACATATTTATACAATACTTAAGAAGAATGCCTTGTTAGATTTTCCAGTTCTTAAAGGAGAAAACTAAAATGGAAAACAGAATGTCAAAAGAAGGGGTGGTTATACAAATCCGATAAAGAGCTGATAACCAGAATCTACTTAGAACTCGGGAAAATCAACAAGAAAAAATCAAACGACCCTATCAAAAAGTGGGCAAAGGACATCAACGGAAACTTTTCAAAAGAAGACAGAATGGGGGGGCAAGGGCAACATACATAACCTAAACATCTGTACCCCCATAATATGCTGAAATAAAAAAAAAAGAAGACAGAATAATGGCCAAAAAACATATGAAAAAATGCTCAACATCTCTAATCATCAGGGAAATGCAAATCAAAACCATAATGAGATATCAGCTATCCCCCGTGGAATGGCTTTTATCAAAAAGTCCCAGAACTGTAGATGGTGGCATGGGTGCTGAGAGAAAGGAACGCTCATACACTGTTGGTGGGACTACAAACTAGTACGACCTCTGTGAAAAGTAATATGAAAATTCCTCAAAGAACTGAAAGTAGACCTACCATTTTATCCAGCAATCCCACTACTGGGTATTTACCTAAAGGGAAAAAAGTCATTTTATCAAAAAACACAATTCCAATTGAAAAGTTGTGAAATCAATTCAAGTTCCCATCAATTCATGAGTGGATAAATAAAATGTGGTATATGTATACCATGGAGTACTGCTCAGCCATAAAAAATGAATTAATACTTTTTGCAATAATCTGGATGAAACTGGAGACCATTCTCCTAAGTGAAGCATCACAAGAATGGAAACACAAACACTACATGGACTCACTATTAAATTGGAACTAACCAAAGAGCACTCATGTGCATAGATGGAAGCCAAACTCAATGGAAATCAAGCAGGTGGGAGGCGGAAGGAGGGGATGGGTGAAACAATATCTAACGGGTACAATGTATGCTATCTGGGTGATGGGCACACTTACGACTTTAACTGAAGCAGTACAAAAGCAATCCGTGTAACCAAAACATTTGCACCCCCATAATATTCTGAAATTAAAAAAAAAAGTTACTCTAAGGGGCTACTCCAATAACATCTTAGGAAATAAAATAAATTACATTTTCTAAATCTAATATAGTAAATGCATTTGTAGTATATTTATAATAAAAACTATTTTCATTCAAAACATTTTAGCATTATTTGAATAAGGGTTTCATTAAATTAAAAAAAAATTCCTCAAAACAATTGCTTCTGAGTATTTTCACCAACTTTTAGCACTGTAGGGAACATAAAAGGAAACAAATCACTATGCAAATGTAATAAATAGAAATAACTGAATTCGATTATATTATTCCTCTGTCCAAAAGCCTCTGGTGCCTCCCTGTACCTTTGGGACATCTTTTCAGCTTCTAAAACCATCCACAATCGATTCTAATTCTAACACATTAATTTATTGATTGGTTACTTGGCTTATTCTTTTCACAAACACATACCTGCCAGATACTTTCCTGTTTTCTCCTCTGCTCTGACCCTCTATAATCTTTGCTGCGATTTTGCATGCTCTGCGCTTCACTGCCTCTCTGCCCATGGACCTTCTCACAATCTGAAGTCTATTTATTCAACGCCTACCACCCATTAAGGCACACTCATGAATCAATGCTTTTCAAATATTCAAATTCATCTTTCTTCCATTTGAAATAATTCAGTTTTCTACTATTTACTCTAAATAGACTATAAGCTGTCAGATTTCAAGCTACAAGGTTTGGGATAAAGACTGATTGATGAGTTCTGATAATGACATCTGCCCCCAGTTGAGGATGGAGTTGTTCGTCTGATCTTGTTGCCTGTATAGTAACCTCTTTCTTTTTTTTCTATTTTTAAAAAAATTTAATTTTTATCTTTTAGGAAATGAAATATTGCTATATTGCCCAGAATGGACTCAAACTCCTGGGCTCAAATGATCCTCCTGCCTCAGCCTCCCTAGTAGCTGGGACTACAGGCATGCACCATCACACCTGGCTTTATGCCTTCCTATCTTGTTGGCCCAGTAGGCTTCCTTAATGTGTGTTTAACTGAGTTTACACTCAGTTTACAAAAAAGTTTGCAATTAGTTTAAAATGCACAGAATGTTGTATTCCAATCCTAAGATAAAACATTACGGCCCTGCAGGATCTAAATTTAGACTGTAATATTTTCAGGTGTGTTTACAATCACCCTAAATGTATTTCTCAATGTGTCCCTTTAGAGCTGATTGGAATTTTATGGTTTAGCCCCATATTTTAGAATTAGTTCCGTAAGAAAAAGCCCATAAGAAGCATCTGTGACCTGCTTACTATCTTTTTCACTCTTTTCTGGAAAATTCCTATTATAACCACACTCGTCTTCCAATCATTTCCTTACTGTACATTTGCTTGTGCAGTGCCTTCAGTCTCTATTGCTTTCCCCATCCTTTCTATTCATCAAAATGCAGTGAATCTTATAGGTTTGGCTCAAGATCCATTTATATCACTATCACTGATTAAATTTGCTCTAAATTGATCTTTTTCCATTTTTATGTCTGCAAAGTTTTCTTTCACCTAGTCTGTTATGCATATTACATACTTGCTTTGTCTCAGAATTATTGTTTCATCTTTTAAATATTTAGTCTGACTGGAATCTAACTTCCTCAAGAACAAGCTGCATAGGTGGCAGAAAGAGCATGGATTCAGAAGCTGCTTTGATTTGTGGCTCTGCCATTTTTCAACTACTTGATCTTAGAAAGTTTACTTAATCGTTCTGATATCCAATTTCCGTCTCTGTTAAATGGAGGTAAAGATACTTTTATCATGGAATTGTGGTGAAGACTAAATGTGATAATATATAATGTGTCATGCATATACTTTGTGCTCTAAAATGCTACTATCTTTTTTCTTACCAGATAGAAAAGGCTAGTTTATACTGTGTCAATGCCTAACACAGAGGTTTATCTGTTGGATTTCATGTCCGACATGGGTCGGCAGGAGGGATGGCTCAATGGAGTGACTTAAGGACCCAGGGTGATGAAGACTTTTTGTATGTGCTTCTGTGACCACAGAAACAGTGGGGAGATAATATGCACCCTGACCCTTAAAACTTCTGCTTGGAAGTAATGCACTTCCCTCCTACTCATATTCCACTGGCCCAAACCATCGCATGCCCACACGTAACTTCCAAAGGGGGCAGGAAGTACAATCACCATGTATACTGAAAGCAGAGAGCCAGAAAGATTTGCTGAATAATGAGATATATCTTTCACAGCGCTTGTAATGCTACACATGGAACAAATTCTCAATAGAGAGGTGCTTGTTGAATGAATATTGGTGGATTTAGGAATGAATTAGGCCCACTGTTTGATAAAACCTTCTCTATTTGAATAAGTTTTCGAAACCGTAAATGGTTTCCTTTTGATGGGTAGATGGAAAATTATCATTACCTTTATTTAGTAGGTTGTTTGGCCTCAGTGCTGTGAAATCTTGTGACAATATTGCAGAAGCACTGCATTTGCACGTGGGAGGGGACTGGTGATCATCTCGTCCAAGGTTTCATCTAGCCCTGCCCCACATGGATATTCAGCCTCTGCTTTAGCATCTCTGTTGGCTAAACAGAGTAAAAGTTTGGCAAGAGTTTCTTATTGAAATAATTAGATTTCAGTAGAGTCTTTCATGCAGGTTTGTGATTTACAAATTTATAGTTCTCTGTTTTACTTCTAGAGTGTTTTGAATTTTGGCTCTGCTCGTAAGTCTTGCTATGGTGCTAACATCTGGTAGCACAAAGGACATTATTTGGGAAAAAGAAAATTGACGCATCCTACTCCAACCTGTGGGTAAATTGTTGCTTTAATGTGATTGTTCTGTTTTATGCTTAGGCTTTGTCCCACCTTGGTGGATACTGAGACATAATATTGCAATTCAGTCAGGAGAGCACCAGGTGGTACATAATGTCATCACTGAAGATGCCGTTACTATGGCATCCAGCACCCTATTCCAGCTCTTGCTTTTACCGTCTTTCTCTGTTTTCACAGAGGGACATAAGCTGCTGCAAGCCAGATTTTAATATTTTAAGCATAGCTAGAAGGTTTTGTTCTTTATCAGGAGAGATGTTCTTTTCCATCGTTCTTTTTTGTCAAGCAGTCTCACCGTGCATAATCCACAGCTTCCTTTGATGTGAATAGATTCATTATTGAATAGAATATTTCAAAGTATTACCATTGTGACCTAACAGTTGAAACAGAGAAAAGAATGAACCTCTGGGAAGCATATTAACAAATAAAAAGTCTTCTATACTCTGTAGAGTCTCACCGGGAAATGTAATGTTTGTTTTTGTCTCTAAGAATCTTAAAATATATGGATTGCAGGCCGGGCGCGGTGGCTCACGCCTGTAATCCTAGCACTCTGGGAGGATCGTTTGAGGTGGGCGGATCGTTTGAGCTCATGAGTTTGAAACCAGCCTGAGCAAGAGCGAGACCCCGTCTCTACTAAAATTAGAAAGAAATTAATTGGACAACTAAAAATATATAGAAAAAATTAGCCGGGCATGGTGGCGCATGCCTGTAGTCTCAGTTACTCGGGAGGCTGAGGCA
>CAUYSK010113480.1:0-49015 GCA_963575035.1 Avahi laniger
GGAAAGTGGAGAGGAGAATGAAAGAAGATATGTGGAAAGTAGTGTTGGACCCCATCATGAAGAGTTGTGTGTATGTGTGCCATAACAGGGTTTGGACTTGATCCTGTGGGTGATCAGAAACCACCAAATGCTTTTTAAAAAGTGGAGTGAGTCAGATTTGTAGGATAGATAATTCTGGAGCCAGTGAAGGATAAGGTGGTAAGGGAGATTTAAAAAAAACAAGAAGAGTAGTTAAGAGACCAGTTGGTGTGGGCTGGCCTTGAGGACCTGAAGGAGAAGAGATCCAGTTGATAGAGGGTAAAACAGATCTGATGGAGTGTGCGTGTGAGAGAGAGAGAGACAGAAGAAGGTACGTACATAAGTAGGTAGGAAGAAAGGCAGGACTGACTGACGAGCTGGAGTCGAGGACAACAGATTTATTGCTTCAGTGGCTGGGCTTGTCTTTCCTTTGACTACAATAGAAAATACTACCTGAGAAGAAATAGGTTTAGAGGGCTGTGAAGAAAATAAAGAATTTTTTTTGGGGGGGGGGGCTATGTTGAACATTTTGAGATGTCTGCTATATCCAGAAAGATGTTACTCTTAAATCTTAAAATAAATATCTCAAGTAAAAAAAAAAGAAGAAGAAGAAGGGGATAGCACTGTAAGAGCAGGTGGATCTCATGCAATTAATTGGAAAAATGAAAAGGTATCATATACGCAGCTCATGTTGGTGAAGCCATTCACATTGCTTACATTGACACATTAAAATATAAAAAGTAAATGCTTCTTTATGCATCAACCCTATATCTGCTGTTGTTAATTAATGCAGAGTGGTTATACAGAGCAATGCACAGATCTGAAGCTAGAAAACCAGATTTATATCCCCATTCTGCCACTTACCAGCTGTGTGACTTCGGGCAAGTGTTTTGTGTTTTGATTTGTACACTTATAAAATAGACATATTAATAGTTCCTATATCATAATAGCTGTTTTGAGTGTGAAATGAAAATAATCAGAACAGTGCCTGTTACATTCTGAGTTCATTGTGTTATCTAGTAGTTGTAGAAGTAGCCATGGTAGTCGTTATAGTAGTAGTAATGGTAGCAACAGTAGTAGGTAGTAGTAAAATGATAGAGGTGCAGCCCATTATGATTGTTGTATAGGTCAAGAAATTCAGATTTAGCTCAGTGCCAAGCAGTGTCAAATACAAGGTACTAAATTAATATTGAATTGACTTGCACTCAGAATGTTTCCTATCATACTGCAAGATGATTTGATTTGACACAATTGATTTTTCTTCAAGAAGTAAGTGAATCAGCAGGTTTGTAGTCCCTGTCGCTGGCAAACTGATTCCAAGTAATTCATGCTCAACTTTGGCCCACAGAAAGTATCAGAAGGACATCCATCTTTTTGAGTGTGTGAATGTGTGTGTGTAAAGATGATATGCTTTACACTGTGACTCTGTTGCAAGGCAAGACATGAGAATGTTATTCTTTTAGGAAACAGTGGGAAAATAGTGGACAATCCTGAAAAAAAAAAAGCCATAGTATTCATAAATCAAGAGAATCGTTTTCTTAGGGAGGGAGTTAGTGGGTTTTCACTTACTGCCAATGCTTTCAATGCTTCCTCTTCAAATAGGAATAAGAGAGAAGCCCTCATGTAACGTTGTAGTTGATTTACAATTGATTGATCTAATGGGATCCACTGGTTCCTCACATGTATTATCTAAGGAAACTGGAAAGAAGAATGGAAAAGTGGTTTTATCTCATAATCTGCATCAAAATCAGCTCCAGAAACAGAGCTAGCCCCCAAGTCCAAAAGCAGGGAGTGAGACCAATTATTTAATTATCCAAGGGGGAATCAGGAGAAAGTGCTATAAAAGAAGAGGTTTTCAGCACAAAGTAAGTAAGCCATCTTCAAATTAAAACAGAATGTGTTATTTTAAAAAATAGCCTGAAGGATTATTTTCCATCTATGAAATAAAACACACATCTAGTGAGCATTATGAAGAATGTTAATGGAACAAGGTTGAAAACTCAAGACCAGCATAGAACACTATCTACAACTTTTGCTGTAAGAAGACAAGCAGTGAAGGAAGTAATGCTGACCAGCTCGTATAATCAATTGATTCTTCCACTTCTAGCACTTCCTAAAAAATAAAATTTCAGACACACATAGGAGAGGAAATATCCTCCAAATCACTCCTGTGCCCACATCTGAGTGAAATTCACAAATAAAGAATATTTTTGACAATTAAAATATATAAATTAAGTTCTGTTAAACATAGGTATAGTTATTCTTTAAGCAACAACTAGTTATATTAAATTCATGTTTTAAAGTGAAATATAGGAATATTCATGTTTTTGTAGTCTTTACTAATTAATCAAACAGTGGTTGAATCTCCAAATGTATTGTGCCCAGGTCTGAATTCATAAAGATGACTGAGTGATAACACAGATAAGCTAATGCCATAGAAAGAAGTGAGACACCACAAGAGCAGAAGAACGGGATCCATTTGTACTCGCCATCAAATTGGTACTAACTGATCAACACTAGGGTGATCACATGGCAGAAATACTCTCCAGAGATTAGGGGGATGGGGGGGCAAATCTACAACTAAAGGACACAGGGAGCACTAAAGGGAGGGAAGGGCACACCTTTAACCTGCATTTGGGTGAGGCAAAGACATAAAGTGTAACTAGAATGTTTGTACCCTCACAATACCTTGGAATAATAAAAAAAAAAAAAACTCAATCATGATAAAATACCCAACTTGAATAGTCCTATAATGATTAGAAATAGAATTAGAAATTTAAAAGCTGAAAAAGAAAATTACAGGCCCACATGATTTCACTAGAAAATTCCATGAATTTACACATAAAAACCCTCAACAAAATATTAGCAAATCAAATTCAGCAATGTTTTCCAGATATGTAAAGCTGGTTCAACATTTGAAATTCAATCAATATAATCCAGCATACCAATAGTCGAGAGGAGGAAAATTATGATTGTGTCAATATATGCATAAAAAGCAGCTGACAAAATCCAACACCCATTCATAATAAAAACTCTCAGCAAACTAAATAATAGATAAAACTTCAAGTGATAAAGAACATCTACCAAAGCTTACAGCAAATATCATATTTAACAGTACAAGAATGAACACTTTCCCACTAAGACTGGGAACAAGGGAAAGATATCACACTATTTTTATTTAGCATAGGGCTGTAAGTTCTAGCTATAAGGCTATTAGCCTTCTAGCATAGGGCTATAAGTTTCTTACTAGAAGGCAAGAAAAATAAATAAGACGTACACAGACTGAAGAGGAAGAAATAAAACTACCTCTATTTTTAGATGACAACATTCTGTATGTAGAATATCCCAAGGAATCTACAAATAAGAAACAAAACCACCTTAGAAGAAATATATTCAACAAGGTCACAAGATATAAAATCAACACACAAAATCCAATCATATTTTAATTTACTAAAAACAAATACATAGAAACCAAAATTTAAAACACTAAACCATTTACAATTACTTCAAAAAATAAAACACTTAGGGTATAAATCCAATAAAACATGCATCATATCTATATCCTGAAATTTTCAAAATGCTGATGAAATAAACCAAAGAAGACCTAAATGAATGAAGAGACACACCACATTCACAGATTGGAAAACTTAACCTAGTAAAGATGTCAATTCTTCCCAAATTGATTCTATAGGTTCAATGTAATTCCTATGAAAATGGCAAGGTGTTTTGGAGACACAGACCACCTTATTTCTTAAATTTATAGAGAAAGGCGCAGGACCTAGAACAGTTAAAACAACTTTGAAAAAGAAGAATCAAGAAGCAGAAAGTCCTCTATCAGATGGTAAGGCTTACTGACTAGCTATGGTGGTCAGCATGCCATTGGCAGAGGGACAGACACAAAAGATCAATGGAACAGCTGGAGGACTCAGACTCACCCAATATGCCTAAATGACTGTTTTACAAAGGTGCAAAGGAGGAAGGGCAGACTTCAACAAGTAGTCTGGAGCAAATATACATCCATTGACAAAAAAATGACTCAAACCTTATACATTATTTTTAAAATTAACTTAAAATGAATTACAGAATTTAATGTAAAACTATAAAACTTTTAGGGAAAAAACAGGTGAAAATCTTCAGGACCTAGGCCTAGGTAAAGAGTTTAGACTTGACATGAGAAGCATAATACATAAAAAGATAAATAAATTGGACCTCATCAAAAATTTAAAACCTTTGGTTTATAAATGACCCGGTGAAGAAAATGAAAATAAAAGCTACAAACTGGGAGAAAATATTTGCAAACAACATATTCAATAAAAGACTTGTATCCAGAATATGTTTAAAAACTTGCAAAACTTAACAGTAAAAACAAGCAATCTAGAAGATGGGCAAAAGACACAAACAGATATTTCACCAAAGAGAATATAGAGATGACAAGTAAGCACATGAAAAGTCGTTCACCACCGTTAGCCATTAGTGAAGTACAGATTAAAACCACAATGAGATATCACTACACAACTATAAAAATGGCTAAAACAAAAAAAAACTATATTGAAAGTACCAAATGCTGTGGAGGATGCAGGGAAACTGGATCGCTCATTCTCTGCTGAAAGAAATGTAAAATTGTATGGCCACTCTGGAAAAGAGTATGTCATTTTCTTTCAAAAACAACATGCACTTACCACATGCAGTCCAGCACTCTTGGACACTTATCCCAGGGAAAAATGAAAAATTGAGTTGACACATAAATCTATACACAAATGTTTATAGCAGTTTTATTCATAATGGCCCCAAACTGGAAACAATCCAAATACCCTTCCTGTCCTTCAGTGGGTAACTGGTTAAACTATGGTACCCCTGTACCGTGGAATACTACTCAGCAATAAAATGGAATGAATAACTGATACATCCAACAATGTGAATGAATCTCAAGGAAATTATTCTGAGCAAAAAGAAAAAACGTCAATCTTCAAAGACTACATACTTCATTGCCGTTATAAAGCATTCACCAAATGACAAAATTACAAAGATGGAGAACAAATTGGTGATTGTTAGAGTTTAGGAACTTGGGGAGGAAAGTGGTGGCTCTGACTATAACAGGGGAGCAAAGTAATCATGTATTTTGACTGTGGTCCTGGTCATAGGAATCTACATGTGATAAAACTGCTACAAATAAAGGCAGATGTGCACACACTTGCATGTATAAGAGCTGACGCAGGAATAAGGCTGATGGATGGTATCCATGTCAATGTGTGACACGGTATGGTAGTTATGCAAGATGTTACCACTGGGAGAAATTAAGTAAAGAATATGTGGTATCTCTATTATCTAACTACATATAAATATATAATTATCTCAAAATAAAAAGTTAACACAAAGGAATGATCCAATATATATTAAGAGCTACAATCACGCTCATGACTTGACTGGCAATTTCAGTTCAGAAATCAGCAGTCATTTATCTACTCAACATCTATATGAGGCACTGTGGAAGATGACGGAGATTCAGTGGTGAAAAATACAGACATGGACCCTGTCTTCATAAACTCCCAGACTAGGAAATATGAAAAGAGCTCAATGTATGAAGAGGGTCATTACATCTTCGGTTATATGAGTGAGAACTGGAATCAAATTTAACAATAAGAGAAAGGTTAAGTAATTTTTGGAATATTATATGTCTATTAAAATGATTGTGAATACTTAATAGAATGGAAAAATGCTTATAACATTAAGAAGAACACTAAATTTAAAAATGACTCTCATTAGTATTGATAATTAATGACAACTTCCTTTATATGAATAAACTTTTATTGAATTTTAGATAATTAGAAAGAATAAAGAAATGCAAGATAAATGCTTCCTACACAGCATCTGATAGTATCTTCTTTGCCACAGTATTTTCACTTTTCTTTATAAAAAGTATAGACATTCATTTATTTAAATTTTTACAAAGTCAAGAACCATCAAATGGAAAAAATAAGTAATGCTAAAGTAAATTCCTCTTTTTATCAATATTGAAATGGTTGTAATGGTTAGGTTCTGAGAGTGGCCTTCTTGGAAAAACAGTGTATGCAGCAGCTGATGGTTTCCATTCATTCAAATAACTGAAAAAAGGTCAGGAGGCCACTCCCTGTGAAGACTATGCTTGCAGGAAAAGAGCGCAAAAAGCATGGCGGGAAGAGGGAGTGAGAAAACACATCCAGGAAGAAAATACACTCTTATGGATTCATGGGGTCAGTATCATAAAAAATTTAGAAAACAAATCTGGGAAGAAATTTGTAGGTTGCTTGAAGCGTGATTAAGGCGAGATAGTCACTATGTAGTACGGCCAGATCTACATAGCACAAAATAAGAGTGGGGAGTTTGTAAATCAACCTGGTGTACTGCAAGGCCAGCCAAACCAGGAAATTAACCACCGAAGGAGTCTCTTTACAGTGTTGTAAACTGCATTTGGGCAACACTGCAATCTTGAGCTGTCACAGACATAGGGCCGACCCCTCCTGGGGCACAGTGGGACACACTCTTTTTTTGTCTCGGTCTTATCTCTTTAAAAACAAAAACAAACAACTCCTGCCCTCCCTGTAACCACCTGGTAACCTCTACATGCCAAACAAGGAGAAAGTTATCTGCCCTAGTACAAAAGGCATCAGGTGCTGCCCTCATTAAGAGAAACCTACAGTGGCAGCAAGGAAGACCTGGACAGCCCTTCTCCGAGAGGCCGCCCAGCGAGGCTGCAGCCCTCAGCCTCACTCTCCCGCCTCTGTGCCGCCCACGCAGCCTCGCTCTTTCACGATGTTGTGTACCTCCTGTGGGCTCACCAGACACAATGCCAGAAAAAAGTGTTAAACAAGTTGTCTTTCCCAGCCCAATGCCTCTCATGTATTCAAAAAAAAAAAGTTTTCTTTCAAAAAATATTTTCCCAGGAAAAAACGAACAGTAGTTGCCATGGACCTGTAACAGATCCTAGAATAACACAGACAGGCAAGAATCTGTCAATATAGCAATATTCCAAATATGAAATTCACGGTTCAGGAAGAGAGAGATAAATAAATAAATATTGAGGGGCTTTTCAAAGAAGTTTCCTTTGTTTTCCCCTATTTCTTACTTAATTTTGTTCGTGTAAAAAGTTTTGATTATATGATAGAAGAGCCAGCCCTGTTGGGATCAATGTTAACCATTTATGCCATTGAACCTGTACATAATGAGGGAATCGGGAGAGGCAGGACGTATCACAGGGTTGCTCATTATTTCCTTAAAGACCTATCTTTTTAAATAATTTCAATATTTAAACTCCATCTGGCACTTCAGTCTTTTGAAAAATTATTAAGTTAGGCATGAATTAAAGAACAAGCCCACCCGGACTGCAGTTTGGGTTTTAAGTGCTATTCTGCTTTATATCTTTTTCCCTGGCTTGGCACATCTTTGAGATCCAGCTTTGTGAACAGAACCCCCGGACACCCGTGGTGGGAAATCCAGTCTTCACGGTGGAGCATTCCAGTCCGTTTCACACATCTCACGTCCAGGTAACAGCATTGCCTTCTTTGTGCTTTTTACTAGTATAATCACAAGGAAGTGTTTCTTTCCCAGCACTTGCCCACCCCACCCTCCTCCTTGTATGGAGGCATTCCATTTATTCATTTCTAAACACAACAGTCCTCCGTGTCCTACACCAGGGACCCGGCCCGACTCTGGGCTGGCACCATGACAGGTACAGCACCGATTCGCTCCAGTGTTGCGTGGCTGACGGTGTAGGAATGTGTGTGCTGAGGCCGAGGCTTTCTGTTGACTGAGCCATTGCTTCTGGACATGACCTGCGGTGATGACTCCCTGTTGGCTGTTACTACCAGAGTCTTATGCGGACCTGAGACCGGATGGCTCCCGTTAGCATAAATGGATGGTATACTGGCATTGCCTGACTGGAGGGAGAAAGACTGGCGCAAGTCACTGAAGTGGTTGAATGACTCTGTGTTTCTGTGAACTTTTGGATTGTTGCTCCAGTATCGACTGTTGTAAGTATTGGAAGAAGTCAACGTGTTGTTCTCTGAGGAGGATATCTCAGTGTGGAATGCTTTGGCAGAAGAAGAACATTTAGGTGGAAGATCATCCTCTCTGAAAAGGAACAAAAATAAAATTGTCATTAGGATTTATTTGAGGTTAATCCTATCCTCCTACCAAGGACTCTTTCTTTTCATGCTGAGGCTAATATGTCTGAAATACAAATCCTCAGGAGAGACCACTCTATCATGAAAGCAGACAGGCAACCCTGGATGGCCTTTGGCTTTGACACCCACTCCCTTTGAGACAACAGTCAAGAAAACCTCTCCTCAATTGCTCAGTCTCCAAGAGTAGAAAGGAAACATCAAATCTCTCAAAGAATGTCTCTTCCAATATAACTGAAATATATGTATCTGCATAAATATTTATATATAATTTGTAAATATATATGAGTTGGGGTTTTTTTTACTGTAAATAGGAAAATAGTCCATAAAGAAATCCACTGAGCTAGCTGCCATAAAATAGCCAGGAAATCAAGCTATGGTGTGGAGAACTTTAGGAGATGATTAGAGTTGGCTGATTTTATTGCCTTTTAGGGTTTGAGAAATCACTGTGGTGTGCTGATGGGAGGCTTTCCTGAGTAATCTTATGGTGGGATGGAATCTATCCCTGCATACGCCTAAACCCTTAAGAATTACAAGAGGCTGAGAGAAGTCATTAATTTAATTTAAGATGTTAACTAATTGACTTGAAATTTATTGAGTACCCTCTAACTAGATGTTTCCTATTTTAACAAACACAAAACAGGTCCTACACCTAAGAAGCCTACAGTCAAATGGGGGCTAGCAATCAATGCAAGAACATTTGCAAATCTGAAAGGCTGGGTGAGGGGCTAAAGACGATTTATGTGAGAAGGTGATACCTGGACTAGTCTTGAATCCAATCAAAGAATTTAGCAAAGAGATAGATCAAAAGGAAAGAAATATGGTCCAGAAAGAGAACAGGGGCTTGAGTAAAAGGGCTTAAGTAAAAGCCCTGAGGCATGGGAAATTGCAGAAGAGATGAAAGCAGAGTGAGCTGGAAAGTGCTGAGACAAGATGAGCAGGTTGAGGGTCACACCCTGGCGGGCTGTATACATTTCACTGAGGAGACTGGAGTCATTAAAGTATCTTCAACAAGGGTATGCCACGATGAACTCAGTCTGAGCCTGAACCCTTGAATCTCCACAATACACCAAAAGTCACTTTTCTTTAAAGGATCATTTTGGCATTGTTTTCCTAATATGTTCATATTCTTGTCTGAACTGTCTTTCTGAGTCATACTGCTGGGGCCTATCTGTGTACAGGCACTGGTATGCTCTTGCAGTGTTTCCTCTTGCTCCATGTTCTCATCCGTTATAAATGCCAATGCTAAACACATGTTTTAAGCTAACTTTTCTATTGTGGCAGCCACCTAAACCCACATACCCTGGAGATGTGGAGGAGCAGGAGAACTCTTCACTTGTATCCTCCTAGTTGGGCACATGCTAGACTTTACTTCCTTTTGTGATCCAGTGAATAAAGTTGAGTAGTTTCATGAGGAAAAATGATATACAAGAAAGGATCATTCGGCCACTTTAATTTCCTTGGCCATTAGAGTTATAGGATCAGCAAAGAAATCTTAACTACCAAAATAAACAGAAATACACATTGGCCATGCAGGACAAATTATCCAACACACAAACCTTATTTCATTAGGAATTTCTTCTTCTTCCTCCTCTTTATTTTTGCTTCTCCAGTAAAAGAATGCCCCTAAAATTAGTGCAATGCAAAAAATGATAATAACTGCACCAGTGCCAATGGTTCCAGCTATTAGTCCAATGTTCCTGGGCTGGGCTGAAAAATATATTTAAAGAGAAGAGAAAGAGAGAAATAGCATATACCCATGCAACTGTATAAACATAGAAATTTACCGAAGGATTTGCTTAAAATGTACAAAACTGCCTAAAATATTTCATACATAAAAAGTTAAACCTCAATTAACTTTCTATATCCCCAGTGGCTAGTACTAACACATAACAGGCTCAACATTTGCTGAATAACTAAACAATTAAATGACTTGCACAGATTTAGGAGAGTAACACCAAGAGCAGGGCAGAAAACAGATGGCACCTATCTAAGTCACCTGATCCGTCCAAAACAAACTCTAGAAACCAGTGGGATACCTTATTACCTCATCCTAGCCAAATCACTCCCTTTTGCAACAGGAATTCAAATAACTGAGAATTCTCAACTAAAGAGAAATGTTCTGCACTGCTTATTTATAACCTATATAACCAATTATAAGAAATTAGGAAAAAACATAAGGAGGTCTGTTATATGCTTAAGATTTTTACAAATTGTTATAATGTCTATAGTATTATACCATAAGAACTGGTTTAGGCTGTGCATGGTGGCTCACACCTGTAATCTTAGCACTCTGAGAGGCAAAGGTGGGAGAATCACTTGAAATCAGGAGTTCAAGACCAGCCTGAGCAAGAGCAAGACCCCGTCTCTATTAAAAATAGAAAAAAATTAGCTGGGTGTGGTGGGGTGCACCTGATAGTCCCAGCTACTTGGGAGGCTGAGGCAGAAGGATCACTTGAGCCCAAGAGTTTGACGTTACAGTGAGCCAGGATGATGCCATCGCACTCTAGCCAGGGCAACAGAGCGAGACTGTCTCAAAAAAAAAAAAAAAAAGAACTGATCTGCTTCTAATGATCCTTAAAAGAAAGATATTTTGTCACAAAGATTATCATTTTGCTGACGCTGAAAAGTATACTAAAACATTTATAAAATATTTTCAATAATGATTTTCAAAACCAAATATTTTCAAATATTTCAAATATAAATATTTTCAAAACCAAAAGAACTTTTATTAATCTTCAGAAAACCTCAAATCAATTAAGCAGAACCTTCATTTTCTGTTTTAACAAAAATCTTAGAGTTTCAGATCCAGAGTTGACATGAGAATTTCATACACTTACGTGAAATAACCTGGAGATCCAGAAGACAGGTGCTGGTTCCAATGGCATTCGAAGCCACGCACTGGTATAAACCTGAAGACAGGGCACTGATGTTCCGGATGGTGACTGTTCCCTGGACCTGGTCTGTCACAAAAATAATAGTCATGTGAAGATTTGGCAGAAATAATAAAAAAACCAAAGAAATTGGCAGAAGACTAGACTACAAAAATAGATTAACACTGGAGAGCTATCAATAAATTTATTTTTGGGAGAAGGAGAAATTTTAAGTTCATAAATGTTAAAGAGTAAAATCACTACATCACTTTAAAGACCTGGAACTATGGAAGACTATCCTAAATAAGAACAATCTTAAAACTTAATCTGCAGATTAGCATGTAAAGTCCTAAATGTTATGAAATAGAAGCCTCCCTTGAGGCAATGGTGGCTAATGCTTATCCTAGAGAATTTATGGTCAGTAGTACCGAAGTTTAATTTTGAGGAAACACAGTAACATAAAGATCAAGTTAAACTTACTATAATAATATTCACTTTATACTTGATGAAGAAACTATCAAGTCTGTGCTCTAAGGCATAGATTGCTACTCCCTTCCAGCAATGGTTACACTTGTGTTAACTGAGATCCTCCAAGAAGCAGGCTCCAAGACAAGCACGAGGTTTACTGGAGAAGACACCAGTAAAGGAAATGCAGAGGAAACTGGAGAAGGCTGGGAGAGCCTCAGACCCTGCAGGGCAGGTCCGACCTCCGTGAAGCAGAGAGGAAAGAAAGGAAGATGGGGTAGGAAGAGTCACAGACTACAGCGTAGTTTTTAGGTAGTTTCCTCCAGGCAGAAGGGGAGTCCTCGAACAAAGTCACCCGTTCAAGGAGCCCCACGCCTTGCAGAAACAGGCCCGTAGTAGTAGACTCACTACACCTCACCACTTGGCTGGGAGCAGCCCCGGGGAAGCTTGGCCTGGGTGTGCAGCAGAGGTGGATTCAGAGGGGAAGCAGCTGGGGCTGTTAGTCTATTACGTTCCCACGTTGGGAGGTTTGAACAATGTGCTTTTAAGGCCACTGTATTGGTATTACCAAGAAATGTTTCAGTAGTTCACATTTTAGCAATTCATCAACACTAGCATAGCTTGATTATTTATTCCTATAAAATGTAAATGACTTATAATAATAATAAAATTGAAGTTAATAGTTATTAACTATTATGCCAATAATTGGGTAAGCTTTCGTATGTATTATCTCAATCTTTGCAATAACCCTATGAGGTAGGCTTATCATTAATGCCATTGAACAGTCAAGGAGACTGAAGCTTTAGATGGGCAGTAAGATTACACAGCTGGTTGTTAGGAATGGGAATTGGATGGAGGGATGTCTTACCTCTAAGGTCTAGGCTTTACAGCCCCCCTTAGGCAGGATAGATAATATCGATACATCCAATCAGCTGCAAATAGCTGCAAATTTAGAAGTAGAAAAGCCTCCTAATGACGCAAATAAAAAAACAATTCTGGCGCAAAGTCCAAGCATGCCTGGGCAGCACTTGGAGCCATCCCCACCCTGGATTGACTTATTTTTATATGGAACTAAGATGAGCTATCTTGTTTCTGCTGGCAACTTTTATCTCTATCTGGAAGATAGGCAGAAGCAGAGAGGAGTCAGGAAATGCAGACCTGACCACAATGTATTCATTAATTCAATCGTTCAATAAATAAATATTTATTGAGCACCTTCCTGTGTGCTGGGTTTTCTGAGGATGCTGATACAATGATGAACAAGACAGACACAGTCTCTTACCTTAGTGAGACAACCAGGCAAGCAACGGGGTAAGTGCCAGCAGGGCTAGAGAATATCAGGTGCTAGGGGAGCACACAGGAGGAAATCTAATGAGGGCCTGGGAAGTCAAATAGAACACGGGAGAGGGGAAAACAATTGCCTCCTCAGAAATTACCCGGCACACAGAAAAGTGCTTACTAAATAAAGGTTATCGATCAATAAATAAAAGGACTACCTTCTCTTTAGTGTCTATTGTGTACCCCTGTAGTAAGCTTTAAATATGTCTCATTTAACAAGCTTAGGTTTTACATTCCCTACTTTTCAAAGATAAGGAAGCTCAGAGAAGCTATGCAAATTAGAAAGGGTGTAGAGCAAGATGGCTGAATAGAAAGCTACGCAATTTGTCCAAGATTACCTAGTATACAAGTAGCAGCAGTCTTTAAAATCGGGTCTGTCCAAGTCAAAAGCTCATAATCACCATAAGTACAACTGGCTTTCCAGTAAGGCATTTAAAACTATTTTATTCTATAGCGTGTATCTACAGGATATTTCCTAACCATGAAATGTTCCAATGCTGTTAGTATTATAAACTAAGCCATCTGTCTAACTCCCTCTTCATTCAACATATGCCCTAATGTCAGCATGCAAGAAAACCATAATCTCTGTACAACAACCCTACAATTCCACATATGGTGGTGGTGGTGGTGTTTGGGTTTGTTTCCTCCACCCCGCTCCCCACTACCCCAGGCCCTGAAATTCTAAAAATTTGATGAGCTCACACCAAACCAGTAATTTTGTTGACACTTCTGTAGAGACAATTAGGGAAATTTTAAACAGCTCCTCTAAGCAGCACTCTAACATGCAGAAAGAGATAAATTCTAAAGATTACTGCTTTAAAGTTACTTTTACTGTTGACTCTTCAGATGCTGACACCATGAGCATGTTGCTCTAAGAAAGTATTATTAAGTGAGGTTGACATACCATGGTAGAATTAATTCGGAATGTAATCAGGAATTGAGAAAGACACATTGACAAGGGAAGATTAACCAGAAACAAAACAGAGTTGTTTATGTAGACAGGGCAAAGCGGAGCCAGGAGCAACTCTCCAGCAAACATCAGCCTGCAGCCACAGGGCACACAGCTCTTCCTGAAACTAGCAGGGCTAATTCCTCAAATCTGTCATTTCACTTAGCTCCTCTAGCACAGAAGTAAATTGCTGAAATGAAGTCAGAGAATAAATTTTATTTTTTTCTTTTAAAGAATAGGGAAAGTTCAACTATGTGTAACTGCAGAGTTGGGAAAACTCAAAGGACATCACCCTCGACTCCGTTTTAGTTCACAGCAACACTGTATCCCATACAAGCTGTGCCCCTGGTCTGTAATGCCCTTCCCAACTAGAGAGAAACAAATGTAAGAATATATTTCCAGTTCCATCCTTTCTCCTTAGTTCCAGAACGCCACCTCTGGCTGCCTATAAGATGCTGTATCTGCCGAGAATATGTGAGCCAGAGTCAGACAGCCTGGGTGTAAATCTACACTATCTCCTACTAGTTGTGGTTTTAGGTGTGTGTCCTGTTCTTCATCTATGTTTTAGTTTCCTCATCTGAAATAAGGAGCTTCCAAAGTGCCTACACCTCATAGGTTACAGTGAGGACTAAACAAGATAATGCATGTAAAAAGTTTACTATAGTGGCTGGTAATGTTTTCATGTGGGAATTCCTTCCTGGCATATCTTAGGAAATTTATACATTTTTCTGAATCATGAGAAAAATTAGTCAAGAAATTTGAAAAATGTCTAGTGTCTCCAAATTCCCAAAAGATATTAATCTTTATGATTTGAGAATGAGAGATACGGATTCCTAAACTACAAATTATTCTGTATTTTATATCAGTTATGTATTTTAAATAATGAATGACCATAATAATATGCAGTGAGCACTTCTTATATAAAGGTCTCAGAAGTATTCTGTAAAAAAAGATATAATAATAAAAGTACAGTTTATTACATAAAAATTATATGTTTCAATGATGTGTAAAAATTATCTCAGCCTGAAACAGACATGTGATAATACGACTGTAAATAACGGCAATACTTAAATACAAAATAAATGTCAAATAAAAATCTATTTAAAAACTTAAATACCACAAATAATATTTACACTCTATCATTCTTAAAAGATAAATTTAAAATACTATACAGCATTGGACATAAAAAATTTTAGTTCATTTTTGTGTTGATGTTGGTAGAATTAAGGAGATGGAAAAGGGACAGGGGAGACCTGTTCCCATTAAGAGAATGTCCAACAGCACCTTCCAGACAGTGTTAGGATACATGCTGCTTCGTATTTGATTTCCTTTAGTCAATGAAAAAAAACTATTTTGTCTGCTTGCCCTGACTTTTGTTTTGTCACTGAAATAGATACTGCTTTTGCCAATTCAGATTTTTTTTACACTTTCCGTAGGTATTTATTAAATTTACATATAAATACCAAGCTCCGAGTCCATTGTCTTTTTTTTTATTTCAGCATATTATGGGGTACAAACATTTAGGTTACGTATATTTTCTGATTTCATGTCAGTATACTCCACAGCAACACCCCTGTCTTCTTCTCTTTGCATTTCTGCCATTTAAAGTAGTCACAGAAAACCAAAGCTTACAGCAAATATTCAAACATTGGAAAACCCCAATGAACATTACTGGGCAATATTTGAATAATGTAATATTCAAATCCCCTGGTATTAACAACATTACACAGAATCACACATCAAAATTACCAAGTTAAGGGCTTGTTTTGCTTCTGAAATTTATTGCTTGGAAAGCACTCTTGGCACTTACATAAAATGTACCATGTATATAAAAACATTAATATTTGCAAAAATTATTCACCATTAGCAACATATAAAGCGATTAACACACATTTACACCATGGCAACAGCTATAAATAAGACTAATTGATTAGATTCTGACTGCTTTCTCCTAATCACTTCTGTCCGGGATGTCAGAAATGTCAACTCTGCTTTTGCTTTTAACTCGACATCACTGGATTCTTATGAATCAGTACATCTCTATGCTGACTGTGAAGCTTTAATTCTCATAGAAGAATGGCACTTAGTTTCCAAGAAATGTTACCATGACCACTATTTCAATCCCCATCTAGAGGTTCTGGAGATCACCTTCCTCAAGCAAACCTCTACAAATTCCTTCTCTGAGTTAATATGGTTTCTGTTTATTCAGGGGCTCACTGCAAAAGTCTGATTTAAGTCTGATTCTTTTGAGTCCCAATGTCAATCAAGTCCCATATCTTGTTGATTTTTATCCTCAATCTCTCTTGAAACCTACCCTCCTTCTGTCCCTTCTCCATCCCTATCGCTAGGGAGTTAATACAGGCCCTTTTCATTTCTTAAAAGGGCTATTATCACAGCCTCCCATTTATGACCTGGCTACCAATCTTTCACATTGATTGCTGACACTGTTTCTAAAAATGCACATCTGGCTATCTTCTCTGGCTTTATAAATGTCAGTCAATATCCACAGTTGCAAAGGTAACATCCAAACCCTTTGCATGTTATATAAAGCCTTTTACAATCCAGACTTGACCTTACTAAGCTCCTCTCTGGCCAAACCCCCATGAACTTTTATGTCAGATTCATAGATCTTCTCACTTAAAAATGTTAAACTTTCACACTTGCAAGATTTTGCATATATGGTTCCCTCTATTTAAAATACCTACTTTTATCCAGTAAAACTTCTACCCATCGTTTAAGATTATTTCTGCTCAGGAATCTATTTCCCTATAAAGTTATTCCTGGATTCCTTAAAGAGAATTAGTATTTCTATCTTAAATTTTATAGCACTGTATATCTTTTCCTAGCATTAATCTATAGTACTATAATTATCTCTTTATATCTGTCTCCTCCATTAGGCAGTGAGCTCTGGGATGGAGATATATCTAACTTATATTTGTATTTCTCCACGTTCCCCAACACTCTACCCTGAAGTAGTTGCACAGAATAAGGGTTGTATATGTGTGTGTATGTGTGAACACATGCACACCCGTACATATATTTAAAGAATGAATGAACAAATATAGTTATGATGATCACTGACATTTAATCTTTTAAAGAAGAGTGACTACTGAACATGATATGGGACTTGTTTACGTCAGAGGGCAAAACGGGAGAGAAAAAAACTTGTCTTTGGTTAGAATAACATTTTGATAAAGCAGAAATAAACACCCATTTATTCACCAACTTATGTGAGTGAAAACTTTTCTGTTCCCCATAAGAAAATTATGTAAACACTCTTGCTGGAAAGGGAAACAGCAGTGATGGTTCAAGAAAGAGGATCAAAATCCCTGGGCCTTACCAGGATGCCAAAAGAATGGGAGTTCTTTGTACCAGCAGACTTTTGGCAAACCTGGTCTCCAGGCTGCAGGCTTCTTTGCAACACGGCAGTGTTGTACTACAGTGATATTTAAGATACTCTCCTGCTCCAGCTATGATCGCCAAAGTTCTTCACAGGAGAATCAATCATCTCTCTTCATTGCATTAAATTATAAAAGGATGAGGACAACAGAGGATTTCTCAGAAACTATGAAGGGGAAATGTATAATTTATTTTAGGAAAAGTTAACCATTAGTAAAGAAAATAAATAATATTGTACTTTAAATTTACCAAGGCAAAAGAATAGATAGGAAACTAATTGCCATTATTTGCACATAATTTTAAAAGAACTTATTTTAAAGTTCTCTGGATTTCTTCAAAGTGCGAGGGTTATTCTCTCTCCGTAAGTCAAAAAGGAGATTTTTTTTCTAAGTATATCCCAAGAAAAGTATAGCTTTTCTAGAAGAATCCAGGTTTTACTGAACCATCGTGAGGAGCAACTGTGCTTATCAATCTTTGATTGCCAAGAGGCTGCACAATTTGGAGAGTGGATATCATTCCAGAAAGAAATCAACCTGTTTACAGCCAGGACCTTGAATAGGTTACTCCTTCAGTGAAAAAAGAATTAGAATATACTTGTTCAAGTAATAGTAATCACTGAAATAGTTAATATTTACTGCAAATTTACCATACACAAAGCACTATTCTAAGAATTTTATGACTAACTCATTTATTCATCTCAACATTTCAGGAGTTTGATTTTTTTTATTATCACATCTATTCTTAGATTGGAGGAAGCAGAAACACAGAATGATTAAGCAAGTTTCTCAAGGTCACATGGCTAAAAATGAGAGGCAAAATTCAAACCAAGGCTTTCAAAATTCACGTTCTTAACTACTATGTTGTGCTCTAACACGGATAGTCATCTCTACTCTGAGCTTCAGGTAGATTTCTAAGTCCCCTGTGAGAAACAGAAGTACACAAACCTGGGCTACATTTATGTGTGGAGTCTGATTTTACTTTGCATATATGGTATAGGAATTTCCAAACCAAGAATGTCAATATAACAATTCCTCTCAAACTGGTAAAAATCTCTAGGGCTATTGCCAGAAACAAATAAAAAATCCCACAACCCACAGTTCTACGGGCAACTACAGAAAAACGATCCAGGTGAAGAGTTTACATGAGGAAATGATCACCATGAGAGAAAGTCAGTGGTACAATCAGCAGGAGGATTAGCACACAAAGAACACGACACTAAAATTATATGAAGGTGCCTGTAAAATTAGTATGCTTAAGATCATTAAACACATAAATAATAGTCACCATAAGAGTTTGATGCCATGAAAAGCCAAAAGAAACTTACAGATACAAAAAATACTGCCACAAAAGTTTTAAAACTCAATGGACAGGTTGAACAGCAATCAGAGCAGAAAAGAAAATTGGTGATCTGGAAGATAAAAATCCACAACCAAAAATAACCAGAATGCCTCACAGAAAGATAAAGAGATTTCAAGATAAGCAAGGGATTACAAACATGATATATAGAATTAAAAGACTAAACCAAGAACGAATAGGAAAGGATCAAGAGAACAGAGAAAAAGCTGTATTCAAAGACATAATACTAAGAATTTTCCAGAATTAACAAATGGCAGAATCTCTCAATTCAAGAAGCACCACAAGCCCATGGCAAGATAAATAAAAATTAACACATACCTACAAATATTTTAGGATCTATAAAATACCACGTTAAAAAAAAAAAAGCTCTGAAAAGCAAATAGAAGAAAAAGACAAATGCCTATAAATAGACCAACAGCAAATCTCTCAATAGTAACAACAAAGGTCAGAAGAAAATGGAATAATACTTCCAAATTCATAAGGAAAAATAACTGACAATCCAGCATTCTATACTCAGTTAAACTGCATTCAAAAATACTGAAAAAAAATAAAGATATTTTCACAAAAACAAATCTGAGAACATTTACCACTCATAGATCATCAATGTAGTATCTACTAAAGGATGTGCACTTCAGTTAGTAAGAATATGGAACATAGGAAATATCAATGTGATGAAAGAAGCAATGTTGAGCCAAGAAACTGACAAACTTTTGGGTAAATTCAAATAAAACTGACAATATAACAACAACAACATTGGGGATGACTAAAAAGGGAGAAAGTTCAAAATAATGTAGAACAAACATACTGAAGCCAAGGAAATTAACAAAATTGTAGCAAAGAGAGATACAGAAATTAAAAACATGAGAGAGAAGCAAAGAGTCATGGTGGATAGAATGAAAACGCCCAATGAATGGCTAATGGAAAACAAAATTTGTGAGAGGAAATGTTCACATAAACTATGGAAAGTAGAAGAAATTAAAGCTCTCTATTGTCTTACTGTTTGAATGAAAGGTAGAGATATTTTTTACTTCCAGACTACATTAAACCAAATATGTATTTAAGAATTGAGACACTAAGAGAAATAAAATTATAACTTAAAAAGTAGAGAAGAAAAAAGATTATTAAGGACACTCAAATAATCAGTAGAAGGTATAGGGAGGGGAGAAGTAAAGAAAAAGCTTAGTAAATAGAAAACATCAAATATTAGAAATTAACTATACTCATAATTACTTTAAATGGATTCAAATAGTTAAAGGATAGAAGCTCTAAGATTGCAGATTGAAAACCAAACTCAATCCAGACACAAACTGTTTATATAAAGATACACCTAAAACACAAAGCATGGAAAGCTGAAAGCCAATGAACCATAAAACAGAAACTTACCAACAAGAATTAATCAAAGAAAGCTACGGTAGCTTTTAATTTTAGTAAGTAAAAAATGCAAAAAATATACTAAGCATAGAATACCAATGACATATAACAAACCTGTAAGCACCTAATGACATAAGCTCAAGATGGGTAAAGAAAAATTGGCATAATTGCAAGAACTGACAAATTCACAATTTTATGATGTGATTTAAAAAACACCTTTGTCATTAAATAATAGCTGAAGCAGATAAAATACTGATAAAGACACAGACTATTGAGTAATATAGATAACAAGTTTTACATGCAATATGACTATATCCCAGCACCTGTAACTGGACATAACAGCTCTTACTATCCTCTGCCTTTCTCAATCGACTCCAAACACACTGGCATCTCTGATGTCAAGTCCTTCGTATGTCCATTTGTTCTCTCTGCCTGAACACTTTCCAGCCCCATACTCACATGGCTCATTCCTTCATTATCTTTAAATGGTTGCTGGAATATCGTTTTTTCAATGAGTCTTACCGTAAACACCTATTTCAAAATTGCAGCTCCTCATTCTCTATCTATTTTACCCTGATCTGCTTTTTCCCAATAGAAGTTATGACCTTTAACAAACTCTGCAATTTATTAATTTTATTCAAACTCCACCCACACTGGACCATAACCTCTGCAAAGGAAAGAATATCCTGTTCACAGATGTATCTCCAGCACCTAGAACAGTGTCTGGCACCTAGTAGGTGCTCAATGAATATCTGTCAAATGAATGAATGAACTACAGAAATTGAAACAAGCATACAAGAAGATAGACAAAATCAAAAGCAGGATTTAAGACAGATCCAAAAAATAAAGGGAAAACACACATAGGAATGAACAGGACTAAACTACAGAGAGTTTAAAAATTTACAAAAGAATAATGATAATATAAATACTAATATTGAGTAAGTCACAACACAAACATTTAGAACACGACAGCTGCTGTTCGAAACATTTCATGTGTGTTCATTTAATCTTCATGCAACTGTGAAATACTTACAATGACGGTCTCCACTTCACATAGAAAAAAACTAAGGCAAGGTCACATTCCCAAGAATTCCTGGATCCAGGATTCAAAATTACATCCTGTGAGTCCAGAACCTATACTCTTAAATACATTATTCTGCTCTCATATAGAGAATACTGTGAACGACTTGATGGCAAAATGCATAAGTTTGGACAAAAGAGACGTTGTCCAGAAAAATATAGAAGATAATAGAAAATCTAAACAAATCCATACCCTTAGAGAAACTGAATCAGTAGTCAAAAATCTAGCCAAAAAAACATATAAGGCAAGGCTTTCGTACGCAAAATTCTACGGGATTATCAGATGATCCTCACCTTATTCATATTGTTGCAAACAATAGAAAAAAGGAAAAGCTGTCCAACTCGTTTTATGAGATTATTTGGTATTATTACATGATACTAAAACTGAACAACCAGTACAATAGGAGGCAGAAAAAAACATAAGCCACTCTCTCACTGATGCAAAAATTCTATGAAAATATTAGCAGACCGAACGGAACAATTTATTTTTAAAAATCACAATCAAATAGGTTTTATTCCAGAAATGCATAGAAGTTTTAACATTAGAAAATGTTAGATGTAATTTATTTATTGACATTTTAGGACAGATAATTCTTTGCTGTGAGGGTTGTCCTGTGTATTATACAATTGCTTTTTTTTTCTAGCTTTATTGAGGTATAATTGACAAATAAAAATTGTATGTACATAACATATGACATGATGTTTTGATATAAGTATATATTGTGAAATGATTACCACAATCAAGCTAATTAATGTATCCGTTAACCTCACATAGCTACTTTTGTGTGTGTGTGTGTGGTTAGTGAGAACATTTAAGATCTACACTCAGCAAATTTCAAGTATACAATACAGTTTTATTAACTATAGTCACCATGCTGTACATTAGATCTCCAGAACTTAGTCATCCTGCATAACTGAAACTTTATACCCTTTGACCTGCATCTCCCCATTTCCCCCACCACCCAAGTCCCTGGAAACCACCATTCTACTCTCCATTTCCATAAATTTAACTTTTTTAGATTCTACATTGTCTTAGTCTGGTTGGGCTGCTGTAACAAAATCTTAATACTACAGACTGGGTAGCTTATAAACAACAGAAATTTATGTCTTACAGTCCTAGAGGCTGGAAAGTCTGAGATCTAGGCCCCACCAGATTCAGTGTCTGGTGAAGGCCCATTTTTTGGTTTACAGATAATGCTGCCTTCTTGCTGTGCCCTTCTGGAGCAGTCTTCAGGTAGCCTTGGACCCCCTCAGTTCTCTACCCTTTCCAGCTTACAGTTTTCAAGAGTAACTACAGAAAGTGCTGGGGGTACAACATCCTGTGTTAAGGAGAAATTGGCTGGAACACCCTGGACTCTCTGTTCCGGTCCCTCCTATAAACAAGGTGTGCTTCAATGCTTTAGCCCAGTGATTTCTGCCACCCTTGGGTACAAAACCCAGAGTGGAGTGCTTTCAGAAATCTCTCAGCTGACGTGCAAGTGGGCATGTGCAGATCAGGCTCTATCTGCTCCAGGTAGCTTTCCTGAGCCTTGGGGAATTGGCTTGCAATGAATCCTAGGCTTTGGTTGTCCCTTGCTGCCTGTCTGTAAGTAATAAATTCACTTCATGTAACTTGCTATGTGTACGAATGTAACCAGTGCACCATGAACCTGCTTCACAGTCCTCAAATGGTGGAAGGGATTAGCTAGCTCTCTTTTACAAGGGTACCAATACCAATCATGAGAGCTTCACCCTTAGGACCTAATCACCTCCCAAAGTCCCACCTCCTAATACCACCACCTTGGGGTTATTTCAATATATGAGTTTTGGAGAAACACAAACTTTCAGACCACAGCACACATATAAGTGAGATCATGCAATATTTGCCGTTGTATGCCTGGCTTATTCATTTAGCATAATCCATCAGGTTTATCCATGTTGTCACAAATGACAGAATTTGTTTCATTTTTAAGGCTAAAGAGTATTCCATTGTGTGTGTGTGTGTGTGTGTGCATCAAATTTTCTTTGTCCATTCATCTGTTGATGGATACTTAGTTTGATTCCATATCTTGGCTATCATAAATAATGCTGCAATGAGCATGAGAGTGTAAACATCTCCTCAAGATACTGGCCTCTACCCAGGTGTGACAACCAAAAGTGTCTCCAGATGTTACCAAATGAAAGTGCCTCCAGTTGAGAACCACTGATGTAGAGGCTGGAAAACTGTGTCATGCATCATTTCCACACTTACTGGAATACGGGTTAGTTGTACAGGCCTTAGAAACACAGACCAAACTGCTACATTTTGCTCCAAATAATATCATCCCTTAAATATGGTTTTTACTTATCTTAGAATTCAACAGTGCTATTAACCAATAAGACAATAATAAATTCACTTCATTATTTCTGTGTAAAAATGACATGTACTGCACAGGATAGTGGTTATAGATTCATTTAAATCTTCAGTATGAATTATACAAGGACGATTTTTTGGCAACTTTTATTTCAATGTAATTTTTAACTTACAGAAAATTTGCAAGAAGACTATAAGGAAGTCTAGCATATCATATATTATCTACCCAGATTTAACAACTGCTTACATTTGTCCCACTTGCTTTATTACTTTCTCATTAAATATATAGATTTTTTTCTGAACCATTTAAGAGCTGAAGACATCATGCCTCTTTACCACTAAGTACTTAGAGAAAATTTCCTAAGAACAAAGACATTCTTTACATAATCACAGTATAAGTGTCAAAGTTGAGAAATTTAACATTGATGCAATAGTATTACCTAATGCACAGTTTATATTTAAATTCACCAATTATCTCAATAACGTCCTTCGGAGTTATTTCTTCCCCAGTCCAGATTCTAATCCAAGATTCTGCATTGCATTTAGTCATTTTAACTCTTTAGTCTCTTTCAATCTGAAACAGTTTTGCCTTCAAGTTTATTTATTTGCTGTTTCCTCATAATTAGATTCAGGTTATGTGTTTTTGACAGGAATACCACAGAAATGATGCTGTGTCCTTTTCAGTGCATATATTAGAAGGTACGTGATATCAGTTTGTCACAATATTGGTAACATTTACTTTGATCACTTGGTTAAAGTGGTATCCACCAGGTCTCTCCTTTATAAAGTTACTAGTTCTTTGTAATTAATAAGTAATTTGTGGGGACATACTTTAAAGCTATGTAAATAGCCTATGCTACAAACTTTTGCTGGCTATTTTGACATCAGTGATGATTTGTCTAACTCCATTATTCCTTCTATATACAGTAGCTGGCATTCTACTGTAAAAATTGCTTCTCCCTTGCCCCCATTTATGTTTACCAGTAGGGATTTGGTGACTCTCATTTTATTCTATGGAATGTATATTTATTTTAATGTTCAAACTGTCCCAAATTTGGCCAGAGGGAGCTCCTTCAAGCTAGCTTGTACACATAAAAAAATTTCTAATTCCAAAATATTATTATCCTGTCACCTACCATAATTCTGGGATGCCTTCCCCTGGGTTCAAATATTCTTTCCTCAGAGAATGCATCATGAGTTTATATGAAACAACTGTAAACATAATTAGTAAAGTAAATCTTCTGGAAAAAAAATCTAAGCTATTTTGGGGTTATATGCTATTTTGAGATCTACTTTATTAATATAGATATCAAGAGGCAAATTTAAATTAAAAATCTGACTCATTTAATGTGCATTATTATGATAGAAAAGGTAACCCAAAGTAATTCTGATAATCAATCCAGAGTTTGAATTATAAAAGACAACTGTTTTCATTCTTGGCATTAAAGTTCACTTTTATCTGAAGTACAAAAGACTATTCAAGTTGCAAAGAGGGTACCAAGAAATTTGACTGATATACACTTATCCAGAAACGAAAAGGTATGGAAGGCTCTTTCTATAGATATTTCTCAACTTACATACAAATAACCACTGTCAAATGTTCATTTGTAATTCCAAACTCTATCCGATATTCCACAGAATGTTATAAATATAAATCACGGAATGTTAATACTGCCATAGAGGACCTTGAAGATGATATTGTTAACCCCTTTATTAAAAAAAAATAGGCCCAGAGAGGTAGCTGTTACAGAAATAGTTACTGGAAAATTTAGAATTTGATTTTCAATATTTCGAGACAAAAACCATTCTAAGCATGCTCCTTACAATGGAGAGATTAACAAATCAGTCTACAAAAAAAAAGCTATTTAGCCAACAGTGGCTTAGTAAACTAAATATAATTTAGAATAAACCAAACTTAGTGGCTGAAACATTTAGCATTGAACAACAGTACTGCAGGAATCATTATTAACATAGCCCAAAAGTTACACCGAAAAGAAGCTTTTTTAATAATGCATTTTGCACTAGATTACCAGGAAGATGATGGGAAGTTCCATCAATCTTTCTGTTGGGATTCCTAAAGAAAACTTACAGGCTCTCTAGAGACTTATGGTCCTGGTTCTTTAATATGTATAACTTTATCACAGAACTTAGGATTGTCCTTTTCCACGACAGGCATGTACCATCAATATGATTCAAACTTATCAGGCATAATTAAGGTTGTTTGGGTCCTCTCCATTAACTTCTAACTCTTTATATTTAAATTAAGATTTGTAAATCTGCCCTGAAAACATTACAAGAGTCTTTCTGTATCCGAGATGATACAGCACTTGAGGCGGCTAAATTTTATTTTCTTGAAACAGAAGATTTTTTTATATAATTCCTTAATTTTCCCTCATTTGTTTCATAAAATCTCAACTTCTCAAGGATGTTTCCTTTAAAATAAAATTTAAATAGCTGGTTTTATAGGCAGAAACCATCCAGGACACTCGGGCCTCCTCCATCTTTACCTGTCTGGTGTGATCAATTCCTGGATCTCCTGTGATCTGAGGCCTTTTCCTGTTCTCCTCTTCCTGTCTTCCTCCTCTAATCATATTTGAGACCGAAAACAGGAGAATTAACTCTCTCATGACTCTGGTGATGTTTCTCCTCTTAAAATAGGCAGTGCTTCAAGTAGGAAGTGGATTCTCTGATATAAACTTCAAGAATTGTCTTAGAGTTAACTCAGAGAAGCTATCATTGAGCTATTTTAAATCTTCACTTGAATAGAACAGAATTTTCATATATAGTACCACTGGATGAGATATATTTCTTAAAGGCAACATAGAGCAGAGAAAGAAAATGTTTTACTCACTTTAAAATTCAAAACGCAAAATGAACCAGAAAGCTTTTTCTGCAGTTACAGGGTATTATTTTTCAAAATCTATTGAAGTTAATTACTTTGTGAAACTTAGGATCAGAATTTTCCATGATAACTAATAAAATGGGTAAAGCAGCACTGTACATACCCTGAGTGGCTGTTGGAGGTAGTTTGAGGGTATTGTCTAACTTCTCCCAAAGGTAAGTTGGTCGAGGAATGCCTTCCTCTGAGCTACAGAGCAGGATGACATCGCTGCCAATATCCTGGGATCCTTGGATTTGGCAGTGTGGGGCAGAAGGGGGAACTATAACAGGAAGAGTAAGCAATAAAGTACACATTTACTGTAAGCCGAGTGATGATGGAGGAGAGAGACATCAACATTCAGTACACTGGAACCTCAGATAACATTGTTTTGGGGGGACATACCAGGAGACAAACTCATGGATGAAGCCAGAGAATAGTCATGTACTAATTCATAAGGATTGGGCAGAGATACAGGGCCTGCAACCTCAGCTGGCAGGGAACAAATAGGTAAAAAGGGGCTACACCCTTAGATTACATTTTTAAGATATCTTATTTTCAATCTGCTTCCTCTAAAGAAGAATTCTTAAGATTCTTCATGTCAACATGTTGCCTTTAAAATCACTGCTGAAAGAGGCCACTTTTAGAGGAGATTTCAAGGAAAAGCAACACACTTACCCTGCCAGCTATTCTCTCACTAAGACCACCTTAACAAGATCCTTTGTTACTTGGCGAACAAAACCAGAGAGACCCACTTTATACCAAATGATGGAGAAAACTAGAGTAAAGTCCAAGTAAGAGGGATGGTTTATAGCAATGCAGTGAACATTTTATAATCATTAAGACACATAAGGACAAAAAGAGCATGGAATAAAAATTACCGAAAAGAACACTAAAGGAAGAAAGTGTTGACGTGTAGTAAAAAGCAAACAAATAAAAATATAAACTAAGCCCATGGCTTTAAGTCCTGTATTAGAGAATGTAGACAGCAGAGTTTAAGTCTAAATGATGATATATTTGTAATACTAATGACTTCTCAATAAATATGTTCACTCTTTCAGAAATGAATAAATGAATGAATGAAAAATGAATGCAGAGTGTACAGAGGAAGCAGGAAAGAGAGTGGGTGGAGGAAGAGAGAACAATGAAAGGGTATGGGTAGAAAAAGTAAAACTCTTAGAGAATTCTAACTGCTATTACTGGGTAAAACAATCTCCTCAATTTACTGCCTTTGACATTGCCACTGTGATGCTATGAAGGGAAAACCAAAATAAATCTTTGGAGGTAGCACTAATTATAAAATAAATTAAAGGCTTTCTTTTTCCTTTAAAAAAAATGAAAAAATAAATAAGTTTGGGTAATGTTGGAAGCCAGTTCCTAACCTACAGGTGTAAGCATCAGAATAATATTTAATTCCATTAGCACTCTGTAGTCAGCACTCAGAGTATTTTAAAATCTATATAACTTTTAATATATTACAATGAGTAAGATTTTGAGAATGAAATCACCAGCCTGGTCCTTAGTTTTCTTATTCTGTTTGAAGGCTTGAAGGAAAAGGCATCAAGGTTAATAGCACCCCCTTGCCCAAAGGGGGAACATGGCAAGAACCCCCAAAGCAAAATAAATGTATTCTCAAGTGACTTAACAAGAGAAAGATAAAGAAAAGGTGGGGGAATTTGACGAGGACTAGGGGAATAGATTCTGGGCCTTGGGTAGGATGAAGGAGAATCAAGCACATCGGCCTTCTCTAAGCACTTTCTCCATCTCCCCAAATGACTGAATTTAGCCACCTCTACCACAAGGGTCCCTTTAGAAAACAGTGTTTTATTTCACAGACAGGAGAATTGGGAAATAAAACATGTTTAGAATGAATATAATTTAGTGTGAGATAGCCTAACAGCACAGTATAATGGAAAGAGTGCTGGCTTCAGTAAGGAAATCTAAATTTTAGTATAAACTTTCTTGTTGTTCATTGTCTATCTAACCTGGGAAAAGGTCCTGAATCTATTTGGTCTCAGTATCTGGTTGATAATATTATTTATTGTTTGAGCAAGGATATTTTTGAGAGTAAAAGGTGGTATTATCAAAATTATGCCAGGACAACAGGTGCAAGCTGAGAACTGTGGTGATTCTATTTAGTGAGACATAGAAATGAAGTAATAGTATTGTTCTCACACATGCTGAAACTTCTGCTTCATGTCATACTCACTATACAAAAATTCTCGATTTAATTTGCTTTCAACAGTAAGTTCTGTCCTGTAGAAGCTTAAGAAAAGTGAGCGGCCACTTTTGATGGTATTTGATACCACCCTTCTACACCTTCAGAAACAATCATTGCAGAAGTAAGCTTTAGAGACCACGTGAAATGGGGAAAGGAGTGGGAAAGTGTATGTAAAAAGCATGGAGAAGTGGAGTGGAGCTGGAACTGAGAAAAGACGACGGGAAAAGAACATGAGCCAACTTAGAGTGTGGAAGGAAGGACAGAAGTAAATATGCTTGATAGGAGATTCTTAAGCGAAGGCCAGGGTGCCTGGAACTCCTCTGTCACTGACCTAACACTGTGAGACCAGTGACCCCGATGTTCCTGCCCCCTCTGTCTGGGAGGTTGTTGACCAGACACTGGTAGGTGCCTGTATCTGACAGCTGAGTGTTATTAATGAAGATAGAGACATTGGTGGCTGGCATGGTGCCTGTAAATCCTACCCTACCATGGAACCGGGGGGCACCGTCAAACATCTGTCCACCCTGATACAGAATGACCTGCAAAAGAAAGCAAAATAAATAAGTGGGCCACTGTATCCCCTCCCAGACACATAACAGTAACTACTGAGTAGACAATACTGAATGTTGCTGCATTGAATGCTGAAAAATTTTATTTCTGATTTGAGAATTGTCACCAGCTTTTTAATAGTGCCCTTATCCATAGGTATCTTTGGGTTCTAAATTCTCACTTAACAATTAAAATATCATTTCTCCCTTACTTAACTCATCAGAACATAGAAAATGTCTTTAAAGCTACCCTACTATCAGTCTGTAAATATTTTACCAGCTCAAAAAATTAATTCCAAAATAAAAAGTTTTTAAAATTTTAGCATTGCCATTCTCAGGCTTATCAGATCACCCAACGATAGATCACGCTTATAGACTGACCATAAAGATCATAAAAGGGCAGAAGAGTTATAAGTACCTGACTGCTATTCGTATGTCAGTTTCTATTGTCAAAGTTAACTCTTCGTGGGAGAGGACTCAGAATGGTGTAGCAAAAAGCCCTCTGGGCTGAGAAAAGAGACTTGGTTCTTTCTATTCAGGCTCTACCCGTTAACATTTGGACAACTACAGTCAAGTTCTTTCTTTGCCTCTTTGACTCTATCCTTGACTCCTAAAATGACGAGGTTGAACAAAATGATCTTGAAGGCGCAATCTAACCACAAAAATTGCATGGTTTCAAGAAATAAAGGAAGCTTCTAGTGAATTTTATATCAGAAAATCTAGCTTATATTTTCAGGTAGTAATAAGCTTATTAAATCAGAAAAGCTTCATAAAAGATATGTTATCATTGTAAATAAAGGTGTAGCCATTATCACAATTCATTGGTTTCCTGAGCATTATTTTCTACAGTGGGAATTACAAATTATTGGTCTTTTTCCTCTAATTCATACAGCTTATTGGGGAGTAGCTTCCATTTTCATGTATATTCTTTCGTGTGCACATTCTAATTTATATGAGACTCTTTGAGGCTGGCTAGTATAGGCCTAGTTGTGTTTATTTTCAAATATTTGTAAAATCAGGTAAATAAATCAAGTATTACTGTCTAATGTTACTGCCTTACTATTATCACTATCTTTTAAAAGTATACTCTCAACCACCTGCGTTAGTGCCAGCCCCTTCTGTCTTCTTTGCTTTTTCTGTCTTGGTATTTTCCTATCAGAATATTTTTGATAAAATTCCAGGTCCCTACATAAAACTCTTAGAAGGATTACCTTAGCATTTGTTAATATATTTTTTTTTAAAAAATTAGGCTTTTAAAAAGAGGATAGTTGACTTGTGATAATTGACTAATAATAATGCAGAGGGGTAGGACCTAAAACAGCATAGGCACACTGGAAATGCCACCTTAGTCTAGAAATTAAACGCATACTCAGGAGGCTTCCCTGCCCACCTCTTCTAAGAAGATTAATATTTTAGCGGTAGCACAGGATGGAAGACAAGTACCTGTTCAGGCTGGTTAGCATTGGCGAGAGGAATGACCATCCAAATGACATTGAGGTTAATGAGGGCAGCGCTGGTAGTGAAAGTGCAGGGCAGGACTGCTGTCTGGCCTCGGGCCACCTGGATACTCCCAGGGCTCTCTGACACTTCCAGGGATGCTGCAACACCTACAGAAGAAGGAACAGGGAGGTTATGTGCTCACCCTTCCCCAACAGTCCAAACCCCTTCAGAAAGGTTTTATGTGTTTTATGTTATCACGTTATTCTTGATAACGTGAACAGACTGATATGACAGTCTTACGAAACAACTGCTGACCATTCACTGAATCAAAATAATAAAAATGGTTCACCTCTTTACCTCTTGGAAACTACAACTAAAAAATATTAAATGCTATTTACTCTGTTTTGTAAGATACCATCTGTACTTGCCCAGATTCAAATACAACATGGGAGAATTCAACTGGTAGTATTTGAGCAAAACATGCAATGTTGATGGAAGATAAGAGATAAACTGAATTTTTAAAAGCATCATTATAATAGCACACCACAAAAGTAAATTCTTATATATAAATCTAACAAAATATACACAGCATCTATACATATATATACACACACATATATATATAGAAAAGATAATCTACTTTTATAATGGGCAAAAGATTTTAATAAATCTTTCAGGAAGGGCTTATAAGCACATGGAAAGATTCTCAATGTCATTAATCAGTGGGGAAATACATATTAAAACCAAAGTAAGATATTACTATACATCCACTGGAATGGCTATAATCAAGACAAAACCAAACACTGATGAGAATGTAGAGAAACTGAAATCTCATACATTGCTGGTACGAATGTAAAATGATATAGCCATTTTGGACAATAGCTTCAGTTTCTTAAAAGGTTAAACATAAACATACCATACAACTCAGCAATTCCATTTCCTAGGAATCTACCCAAGTAAAATGAAAATATATGTCCACACAAAGACTTGTCTTGCATGTTCATAGCAGCATTATTCATATCATGTCCCAAAAGGGGAATAACACAAATATTCGTCAACTGGCCAATAGAAAACAAAACGTGATACATTCATACAATGGAATACTCTTCAGAAATAAAAAGCATCAAACTACTTGTACATGTTATAGCATAAATGAGCCTCCCAAAAACATTTTGCTAAATGCAAAAAGCCAGATGCAAAACACTGTATAATATATGATTCTGCATATATGAAACATCTAGAAAAGACAAATCTATGGAGACAAGCAGATTAGTGGCCACCTGGGGCTAAAGGGGAGAGAGTAGGGATTGTTGCTTGTAGGCTCAATGGGGCTTTTTAGAGTGATGGAAAGCTTCTAAAACTAGATTGTTGTGATGGTTATACAACTCTGTAAGTTCAGTAGAAATCACTGAATTTTATATCTTAAATGGGTGAATTTTGTGGAATATAAATTATACCTCAATAACACTGTTAAAATTCAAAAAAAGAAAACTGACTCATCAGAGCCAACTACTGGGAAGTCAAAATAACCGTTATCTCTTCTGCAAAGAATGCCTACCTCCCTGGGACTATGGAATAATACAGAAATAACAGGAGATCAAAACAGGTCAGGGAGACCCTACAAAGAAGTTATCCTAAATCATGAAAAATACATTAAGTCTATGGCAATACCTCAAACTGTTTTAAGTGATAGTATCTCAATTCTCCAAAAAAAAGTAACACAATAACATACTGTTATGACTTATAGTATAAAAAATAAACATACATTAACACCTTCCTTCTATAGAACTTTATGTTCTTCACATACAGTCTGATGATGTTCTCAGTTTTTTGCAGAATAAAATGTTTCATAAAATAAGTCATCTGTGATAGAACATAAAGCACTTGATGATATCAGGAAAGTCTCTAAGCTAACATTAGGGAAAGGCTCTAAGTTTTACAAAGGGAGTTGGAAGAACCTCAGGTGTCAGAGGCAGAAAGGGAAGGTTATTTGATCACAGAGAGGCAATGAATAAAAGAACAAAAAGTATATTTGTTACAATGGTATGATAAAGTTATGACAAAAGCCACTAGATGTTTTTAAGAATAACTGTGGAAGCCAAACCGGCGCCAGAACCTCCATCTCTGCATTCTTCAGACCACTGTATTCTTCTGTAAGGCAGAAGTGAATATGACTCCCACACACCATACAAGATGACGGATACCGTCACCAAAAGAGTCACCACTTTCAAGCCGAATGCATATAATCTTTGATAAAAATTTTTAAAAGAAAAGAAATGAACAATAAGAACTAAGAATAAAGGAGAAAGATGTAGATGGGAAAAACGACCACAACAGGGTTAAACAGAGGACAAGTAGCCGCGCAGCAGGGGTGGGAGCCAGGAGGAAACAGCAGGTCTGCTGGTGCAGAGCAAGCCTCGGGGCAGATCTGTGAAAGACCACTTCATCTACTTCACATTTTTACATGAGGTTAACCGTGAAATCTCAAGTTTTGAGATAGCTGCAGAAGAAATATTCTAGATAAGCTGCCTTCAGAACTTGTAACGGTGTGGGCTTGAAGCTGGACAGATCTGGTTTGGAATCTGGCTCTTTCATGTACTTAGCTCTATGGCCCCAAACAAGTCACTTAATCTTTGACTTTGAATCTGTTTCTTTATCTATAAAACAGGGCTAAATACTGTCATCACATCATCAAAGGGGTATGATGAGGGCAGTACAGACGTTGAGGACTGTCACCACGACTGCTGTTGCTAGCTAACATTGGGGTACACTGGCCGTACACTGGCCACACCAAGCCACACTAAGCTCTCTCTCTACACACACACACACAGAGCTTACAGTCACTTAATTCTATAAGGTGTCTACTGACACTGTCTCCACTTTACACAAGAAATTGAGGCCCAAGGAGAATCAAAACCAGCTCAGGGTCACACAGTCACATAGCGAGGAAGTGGCAAGGTCTGTATTCAAATGTGGGCAGTTGGTCTATAGAGAACATACACTTAACTACTACACGTAACTCATAGAAATCATTCCACAAATTTGCATTATTATTATCACTACCATATCATATGATCACAAAATATAAAATCAGAATAGAATTTTACATAAAGCCATTAGAAACTCCTTCTACTTCCTGCTTCTAAATCTACAAATCTGTTTCAGTCTGCCTCACCCTCATCTGCCTCTCTCCTGTTAGATTAGAGGAGTTTATTATCTGAGACCAACCCCTTACGTGGGCTTTAAATTCCATCCACTTGACTCCTGGAGTAACCTTATCACAAATTGCCCCCTTTCTTGTAGCTTCAGTCCCTCCCTCTGCACAGGAGACTTTCTGATAGCATCTAAACATCCTCAAGTATTTCAACTTAAAACAATGCTCCTATCTCCCTACACCGGACAGTCATTTCCAGAAACTGCTCTCTCGTGCGCATGCGCGCTCTCTCTCTCTCTCTCTCTCTCTCTCTCTCTCTCTCTCTCTCTCTCTCTCCTACTTCACGTTGATCTTTTTGAAAGATGTGTCTATACTCACTCTCTCCACAGACTCTTCTCCCATTCAGTCTTCAATCCACTCCTGCCCCCACCACTTCTTAAAAATAGTTCTCCCTAGGCTTCCCGGAGACCTCCTTGTGGCTGCATGACACTTACAATCACTCTTGGACTCTCAGTAGCGTCTAACAGAAATGACCTTTCCCCTCTCCTTGAAACACACCTTTCCCTTAGCTTCCGTGATATAATTCACTCCTGGTTTTCTTCCTATCTCTCTGCACACTTTTTCTCAATCTCTTTTGCTGTTTCAGCCGTTTCCATGTGGCTAGTAAATGTTGGTATCTCTCAAAGGGCTGCCTTGACTTCTTATTCTAAACTATCTTCCTATAGAATCTCATTTACTATCATGAATTCATTTTTCATATACATGATAATGGCTTCCAAATATATATCTCTAATCCAAACTTCTCCTCTTAAATCCAAGTGCCTCTTGGACATCTCCATGCGGCTATCTCAAAGGTACCTCAGAAGTCTACTAGTCCAAGACCAACTATTCCCCTCCATGCCCTCCTCCCCTGTGTATCCTGGCTTCTTTCCGATGTTCCCTATGGTGGTGAATGGCTCAAATAAGACAAAGTTGAACAAGCCAGGAATTTAGAAATCTTCCTTAACTCCTATTCTCTGATCATCTCTGAAACCCAATCCAAGATCAAATCTGATACATTTTACCAACTAAATTTCTCTTGACTTCTTGAATCAGGGTCTTTGCTCTGCTCTCTGTCTTTCCTCTGCCTGGTTTGCTTTGTTCCAAATTCTAACTTCTTTACTTAGTAACTTACTCATCCTTCATATTAGCTCAAGTGTTACCTTCTCACAGAAAAGCCTTCCCTGAACTCTCAGTCTAGGTCAGGGTCTCATAAAGCAGTGTCAAGACACTATCCGAGCTTCTAATCACACCTTCATTAGTGTGATTATTTAATATATCTTCACCAGTACACCGTAAGCTCTAAGAAAGCACATAATAGGAACTAAATAAATACATGTTGTCAAATTGATCTAATCCAATTCCTTCAATTTCCACATGAAAATACCAGGGTCCAAAGAGACAGGCTTGCCTAAGGATAGGCTTGCTCTGGACTTGCATCTTCTGACTTCCAATAATGTATGTTTTCTACCATACCAAACTCTGCCACAGATCATGTTTCAGAAGACAAGTGATGAGGATACTATCATTTGTATTATGATTAGGGTGAAAGGATATTTCATCAAGGGGACTTACATTTAGCAATAAAAACTCCATTTGTAAATATATCTGCTCTACTCTAACACAGATATTGACATTTAACATAAAAAGGCTGTTTTACTCTTTAGCTACCAGAATTCTCTATGGAACAGGATTTTAAAAGGAAGTCATCCAAGACTCTAAGATATTATGTATCAGATACCAAAGAGAGTTTTAAGATAGGCTACCCTAAAGAATTTGTGCAAAGAAAATAGCTGACAACTGGTTATATAACTTCAAGGACTACACAGAGAATAAATGTGTCAGAAGTGTAAGTTTGTAAAGAGGCTTTGTGGAAAGAATTATTAAATTAGAGCTATGGTACACTGTAAGACCCACCCTGAAAAAGGCCTCATTACCTAAATGTATTAGGGCAAAGAATGCCCAACAGATCAGATGTGAACATACATAAGGTGATCCTGCAACATTAGGTTCCGCCAAGAGGGCTTCCTGATAGGACCTCAGTAGAGAGGAGTTAGATGCAGATCTCCGGATTCCTAGAGAGTGCATCACTGGCGTTCTGGGAACCATACATAAAATTCTATATATTAATTAAGATTTTCTTGTTTTGCTTTATTTTTAAATTCAGAGTGATAAGAAAAGTTGTGTAACCTGCTTTAGTTTTCATATAGGGAAAGAAGGGCTGGCTCTCAAATAAATTTAAAGGGATGCGGAAGACAAAGTTGCTTAGTGATCGTGTCTCAGGACTCCTCTCTAATATATCAACTGAACTGAGTATAATTAAAAAGTTTCCTAGAGAGAGTAAGAAGGAGGGAAATCGGTGTTTTTCACATTTTAAATGCTTGCATTTTTCCCATCCTATAAAAAAACAACTAAAAACCCTGTTTACTTTTAAAGTGTAGTTCCATATTTAAAAATCTAGACAAGAATTTAACTTTAATGCTAAATACTAGATTAAAAATTCACTTAAAATATCTTATGATTTGCAATATTTACATGTAAAATGCACAAAATTTAGAGTTGAATTGAGAGCATTTTGCAGACTTGAGTCTTTTCTTATGTTTTCGCCCAAAAACAATTACGTCAGCTCATAAATTCTGAATGACTCTCAGCAATTACATAAAAAAGACATAAACATGGCCATGTTTCCTCTGACGAGTTGAAATCATAAATTACATTTATCACATTCTTTCTTTAGACCCCTGTTTCCCAAGATTTAGAGCAGAAAGAAATTAATCTTATTTCAAACAAGAAATATATGTTAGAGGAAAAGAAACTGGCAACAAAGAATCCTTAAAGTCCTAAGAGGGATCATCCACACTATACAGCCAAGAGAACAAAGGACATTTTACAGTAATCTGCCTACTGCTGTACACAAATACGTGAAATCTCCCCTGCAAACTCATCAGAATTACAACATCGGAAATTCACAGTGGGACTGGTCCAAGCAATCCAACAGAGATTTCAAAATGGAATGCTCTCTGATGTCTATGGAACAAGTGCTTATGTTTCAGGATCAGCCCAACTGTCAGAACTCTTTCCTCTGGGAATATAATCAGCAAAGCATCAAAAGGACCTTATGGCACTTTGGGAGCCTATGTTATCCTTTTGCCCAAAATTTAGTATCAGTAGTTCACAAAATGCTTATTGGCTAATATCATTCCCATATGATCTCACAAGTGTTGTTTCTTGCATATAAAACATACAATATAAATTTATTTAACCTATTAAAATTAAGTTTATAATTCCATCAGACTTAAATAAATTCCAAAAAATGAAAATTCTACACTATACTCCTAGTTTTCTGAAGGAAACTAAGGAATAGTGCAATTTCCTAATGTTGTAGTAATATTTTAAACAAATCACGTTTCCTTCATATTTTAACCAAACTTAGTAAGATTAAATAATCCACCTTTATACTTATTATTATATAATCTTTTTAAAAACTTTCATCTGAACTAAAAACTATGTTTGTGTTAACTGAAATTAAATTAAGTTTTGGCCATTTACACAGTACTAAATGAAATAAAGAATAAAATCCGGTTAATTTTATCAATATGGATAGCTGTGTTACATACTGGTCATCTACATTAATCAATTTACAGGATCACTGCCAAATCTCTGCTTCATTTTATGCCGTATTACACAACAATATGTTGTTGTTGGTATGCAAAGGCAGTCTACTGTAAAATTACATATCTTTATTTTCTTGCTGAAGCATTAAACACTCATTACATAGTCTATGTTCCATGGTATTATATTTCCACAGTACTACAGTTCCCCTTTGGATGTTGTTTTAGTGCCTTCTTGTTGACGTCTTCCCTACAACCACAGACATTACTCAGGGACCATCCCAAGGTCCAATAGCACACTTTATACTGAACCATGTTACTTACTCTTCTCTAGATTATCACTCCTTAGTAACTTTTCAAAAGATTCAAAAGTACACATATATACACTTATTTGACTCTTACAGACCATGGCAATATATTATGTGGGTAGCATTTACTCAGCAATATCTCCTAACACTTGGTGTGAATTTATCAGAATTCTCTTCAGCGAGTCTGCTATTACTATCACTTTCTCCTGATTTCATATCTGCCTATGGCCTTAGGTATTCTATTCCACTTAGAAATCCCCTTGCACGCCTGTAATCCTAGCACTCTGGGAGGCCAAGGCAGGCGGATCGTTCTGAGCTCAGGAGTTCGAGACCAGCCTGAGCAAGAGCGAGACCCCATCTCTACCAAAAAATAGAAAGAAATTAATTGGACAGCTAAAAATATATATAGAAAAAAAATAGCCGGGCATGGTGGCGCATGCCTGTAGTCCCAGCTACTCAGAAGGCTGAGACAGTAGGATCACTTGAGCCCAGGAGTTTGAGGTTGCTGTGAGCTAGGCTGACGCCACAGCACTCACCCCAGGCAAGTGAGTGAGACTCTGTCTCAAAAAAAAAAAAAAAGAAATCCCTTTGCAGGGGTGATGAAACAGATGACAGATAATTTATATACATATTCTGTTTGGGCCACATTATATGACCCACTCACAGTTTTAAACAACTTTGAATTACTTATAATTAACTAACACAAAAACCTAGATTACCAACTTACCTTGAAAACTGTAAGAGTCATTAATACCGGGCCTACATTTCACATGGCAATTGATTATTGCTACCCCTTTACACAAAGCATGAGCTCTCCACATTGCCACAATCTCATAACATATTTCACTTATATTCCACTTTACTGTCATGTTACCTGCCTGACTCCTGTGAGCTTTGTGTTTGCAAACCCTTACTTAAAACTAAGTGAGTAATGGGATTATAATTAGCTACAAGGAAGCAAGGCACAAAAGCAGGTTTTGCAATGTTATGAGGCACATGATACTCTGATTGCTACCACACTCAAAAAATTCCCTTCAGAGAAGGCAGAAAGAAGCAATTCCTTGAACAAGGGTCACCGTGGTTTACGACACAGGATCTTATTCACATCCTGGCTACAAGTGATTTTATTAGGAATCAGCATTTGACCAGAGAGTCACCTACAGGCTGGACAGCTGCTTATGAGATAACTGTCATAAGATCCTTGTCAAAAAATGTAACAAATACAATTGTGCCTGGCATATCCAACTGGACCTTCCTTCTTGATAGGGAGTTTCAGAAAACAGCAGCATGTGAAAAAGAAGAGTGAGATCACTAAAACAGGCATAAAGAAGGATATTAAATAATGATAAAGGGGTCAATTCATCAAGAACATAACTGTCCTGTGTATGAACCTAACAACAGAGCTTCACAGTACATGAAGAAAAAACTGACAGAACTGAAAGGAGGAAAAAACTCACAATTATGGTTGGGGATTGCAATGCTTTTCTGCCGCTAATTCATAGAACAAGCAGATAAAAATCAGTAAAAATAACAAAAAACATAAACAACAGCATTGATGAACTTAATACAAGTGAGAATTTTAGGACACTCTATCCAACATCATAGACTACACATGATTTTCAAGTGGACATAGAGCAGTCATCAAGACAGACCATATTCTGGGCTATAAAATAAACTTTAAAAAATTTTTAAAACTTAAAATTATGCAAAGAATGTGAATTAAACTAGAATTCAATTAATAGGAAAAAATCTCAAAAGTCACAAAATTTTTTTTAGAACCTACTTCTAAATTATTTATGAGTCCAATTAGAAATTATAAGGAAAATTAGAAAATATTTTTAATTAAGTGAATATGAAAACACAGCAACAAAATTTATGGAAAGCAACCAAAACATGACTTAGAAGAAAAATTAATACCACCTAAATGCTCATGTTAGAAAATAATAAAGCTTTATAAGCATCGACCTAAGTTTCTACCTTAAGAAACTAGAAAAAGAAAGCAAATTTAAATCAAATGCGGCAAGAAGAAGAAAAGTATAAAGATAGAGTAGAAGTCAATAAAAATGAAGGTAGAAAAACAATAGAGTATGGTCTTGGTAGTGAATACAAGACTATAAACATCTGTCAAAACACAACAAACTTTATACCTAAAAAGAAGGATTTTATAGTTACAGAAATCTGATTAAAAAAAAATGGGATACAGGGAATCTCAGAACTCTGAGATGGCTTGAGAAACAAGTTGAAGGCTACTCTTCTAAGAAAACATCCAAAACTATGCTGTAGAACTGGCTTGATGAGAAAACTGCTACAGCTGTCCCTGTCACCAAACCTAAGTACCAGAACATTGCTGCAACTGCCAATGACGTCAGTTCTACATCAGGCACTCAACCCTTCCCAGCTACCGTGCTGCAAAGCATGGTTCTTCTGCCGCTATCTATGCTGGCAACAGAAGCTCAACACAGAGCCTGTTTCTTCATGTTTTTCTCTCTTCCAAGTCATGGTCTCACCTATGTGAATCTGACTGGAGGTCCTAAGTCCAAGCTGCACCAAGATGCCAGAAATTTGAGCTCTCACTTCTAACACTGGGAAGGTCGACTCATAATGTGGGAGTTTCTCCAAATATTAAAAAACTATTCAGAATATGATGGCCAGCCATGAATAAGACAAATGTTGACTATGGCAAGCAGTAGACGAAAATGTTAAAAACTGTCTCTCTTTCCTCTCCCCCACCTCTTCTAAGCCTGTCTTTGTCAAGCCCTCTGCATTCCCTTACCTCACAGGCTTTGCAGGGTGGAAAGCTGAAACCACTGAAGACCTGCAGGCTTCCTGTCTCCTGTGAAGCCTGCGCTAACGGAGGAAGCTACACTGGAGGCGAGGATGCGGGAGAGGCTGCCTTTGAACCTGAGAAAGGAGACACGAGACTACTGGGAGGAGTATGGAAGTTGTCCAAGTTCCTTGACAAGAGGGGACCCATACTCTGCTTAGCTCAGAGGACAAAGGAAATAGCAGTGCCTTAAAGGGGATGGCTGTCCTGGACACTGCAGCTCTGTCACCACAAGATTCCCATGCTCTGTAAGGCACAGAAGCTGCAGAGCAACAAGATTCAAAGGACCCAGTGGGCTTGAGCAAGGGGAATGGCAGCTGTTATTCCACAGACCCGAGAGGTCTCTAGCATTTTGGCTCTGTAAGAGCGAGGCCTTGCAGTGTGCGGGAGAGAGCTCCAATAACATATAATAAACTTCGCTACACTGGTAAAAAGAGGGTCTCAGATTTGAATTTAACTTGATTTTTAAAAAAAGATAAGCAGACATTTCTTATAAACCTTTGTGGGGACCCAGGAATGATAAATATATTTTTAAAATAAATCTTAATGCCCCAAAGACTAGATGAAAACTTTGTTTTTCATGTCAGTGCTTTCAAATTTCAGAAGTCATAGTTTAGAGACAGAGCAGGGGATGGGAAAAGAAAACTGACAGAATCTATGGGCTATTTTTTTAGCATTTCAGGATTGCCTTTTATTATACTGATAACCCTCTAGCCAAATGTGAACTCACAAGTTACTGGCCTTTTTCAGGGAAAATAAAATAAAAATCCCTTGCTGCTTAGCTTTCTAAAGAACTTCTGAAAATCTAGGCTTTTATTAATAACTTGGAAAATGACTAGGCTGAGAAGAATGTATTTTTCTTTCCTGGTTTAGTTTTACTTTGTTTACAGCATACTTTAATCTATACATTGATAGGTCTGCCATTGTGATACTGTGTTGAATGTCTGTATCAGTGTGGTTACCAGACTGAGGATTTATATTGGGAAATGCCATCTAGAGTTTCCAGATGGCAAAAGGCCAGATAAATGGCCTTTGCTGTTAAACACAACCATGTACTCTCAACTTCACCACTTGGTTGAATACAGCTCCACTTGACTATAATGAGCAAGCTCCATTTGTTTAATGAAGCATTCATATGACAAAAGTGGCTAAATCAACAAGTAGAGTTATTTATGAACAAATAAAGCCATCTGAAACCATCAGGAAGGATGTTATATTCTGAAACCAATTAAATTCTTCCTAAAATTAGCTCAACTGAAATATTTTATTCTTGTTCGCCAATAACATTGCCTCTTTCCAAACTAAAGACTATTTTTAAATTTATTTCAATTTTTGGATATGTTTGTGTCAGTAGTAGTTTAGCTTTTAACTAGTTTAAAACATTCATCAGTTTTCAACATGAAAAAATAACAGGAGTCTGGTTATCTATCTCGTCAGAAGCTCTTAGAAGTCTAGGAATTCAGAGAGAGGTAATATGGAATTATAATTAGATCCTGACACTATGTAACCAAGTTGTTTTCCAGGACCCTCAAGGCCCTGCTTAATCTGACATTTCCTATCTTTCTAGTCAGTCTTATAGCACTTTCTCCCACAGTGGACTCCTCTCAGGTCCAACAAGACACACTGGGCTCTCCCACCTCAAAATTTGTATGGTCTATTTCCTTATCTTGAAATAACACACACACACACACATTTGATCCTTCTCTCACTCATCCTTCAGATTTCAAAATTCCACTAATCTCCAGGACAGGTTATACTTCCCTTTTAAATGTCCCCATGACACTCTGTACTTCTTGAAATAGTCATGACACTTTAAATTCTCTTATCATAGGTCTTTCTCACTTAGATTCTAAGTAGAACCTATATGCTCAGGTCTCAGTATACAAAGACCATAAATAGTACATTTCCAATATGTATTTGATGCTATTTATCAAGAACTTCTGTGCCTAGTACTGTTCTAAGAAATTTACATAAAGCTAGTAACAAACAAGACTGGGAAGTGGTATCATTATTAATTATATGTTATACATGAGGACACTGAAGCCCAGAGATGGAGCTGGGATCAACCAATGTCTTGTGTGACTCCAGAGCCCTTCTTACCTCCTACCCCACACAGCCTCCTAGTCATGTTGAAAAGAGCACAGGACCTAGAATTCAGGTGTGGCCACTGACTAGCTGTGTAGCCTTGGGCACGTTCCTTAAACTCTTTGAGCCTTAGTTTTTTGGCAACTTTAAGAATAGTAATAAAAATATCTACTTTACAGGATCACTCTGAAGAAATGTATATTAAAGTGCTCAGCACAAATGAGGTTTGTAACAAATAGTAATTGAATCTGATCTCAGGAAAACAACCAATAGTAGTAATAAGCAGTAAGAAACAGAAGAAAGAAAATAGCATATATTGACCTAGACCCATAATTGTCCCAGTGGCATGAAACTTCTCAAGAAAATTAGGGTGGTACTCTTATTTTGACACAGACCTATGGCTGTGATATTTTTTATTATGAAAAGCAATACAAAGTTACTCTTAAGCATATAAGAAAAAGCTTACTTGGGTATTTGAGTTATTACATACCTATACTCTCCACCCCCCAAGTAAAAAGGCAAAAGACTGAATACTTTCCCATGACAAAGCAGTAGTGAAATTTAAAAATAAATATAAAGGGAAAATAGAAAAGAAACATTAGAAAACAAAAACTGGTAGGAAATAAAAAGATGAATCTAAATGAAACCAAAGATAAACCAGGAATAATAATCAAGGAAAGAACAGAGGAAGATAATGCGTATAGAAGGCACTGTATTGTTGACAGCATCTGATCCGCCGATTAGTGTTATTTCTAAGCAGATTAACCAAATCCCAACTGTTCTACATCAAGTCCTTTCTCTATGAGTTTCCTACCTCATATCATCAAATAAAAAAGAAATTTAAACCCAAAAATAAAATCAAAGAAAACACACCCACACAAACAGAAATGTCCCAGGTTGATGATTCACCCTAAGATGCCCACTCTCTCCTCCCATTCTGTGTCTATATTAAAATGATGAAAGTGATACAGCTTAAAAGAAGCAAAAAAGGAGAGAATTAGCTCCTCTGTGTAATTTTTAAATATAGCATCAAACCACCTCCCCTCAGCAACACGCACTGCAGTATTGAAGATCATCACATGAGGGTGCAGAGCGTAAAGCGATGGTGTGGTGGGGGATTGTCATCCCCGTCCCAGATACAGAGAAGAACTTCTAACCCTATTATGCTTTTCCTTCTCATAACCTTCTCCATAGCAACCAAAGAACCACAGTGGCAAAAAACAGATGGGAAGATAAAAAATATACATACAGTACTAACCACTGGTTACACACACACACACACACACACACACACACACTCATATATATAAATCCTGCAAAACTGCCGAATTCAGTAATTGTTCTTTAAAAAAAATCACACATTCACCCTGAAATTTCATATTGTTGTGGAAGATTAGTCACTAAAAAAACAGAATCAAGCTAGCATGGTATTATTGTTATTTTTCTATAGCATTTATATTTGTAACATGTTTATAGTACTTTACAACAGATTTAATCTCTAAGATGAGCCTATTTTACTAAAAAAAAAAAAAAAAAATCTTTTGAGGCCCAACAGATTTCCCAATTTTTGGTCCAGAAAAATGAGCTTTTACCTCACTTACTATTCCTGAATAACTAAGACTATTACAATAATGTTACAGTATTGTGATTTTATGTCCATTTTACATTGAACTGTTGATGAAAAGCACTTCTTACCCCTATTAGTCATTCTCCAGAGTTTAAAACTAGAAAAGCTAGAAAGGGTCATCACTGCTAACAGGGATTTTCGTGCCAGGTAAAAGCAATAGAGGAGTACAGTCATCCTAAGGGCACCACTGGCCTTAGTTTGCTGTCAGTGTTCCTTTATTTTGGCTTAACTTTGATATTTAACTGTTTAATTAACAAATGCACACAAAACATAAGGTTTCTGCGTGAAGAGCTTCTGTAACAAGGCAGGTATGGAGAAGCATAATTTCATCAGAAAAAGCACAGTGCCCCACAGCACTGCTTTACAGAAAAGAAAACAAATCTCTTAGGGTTGAGATGGCAATGATGACATTAGATGAATCTGTCCCCTTTGGGACCTGCTTTTTGAGACTCAGACTACTGTTTCCATTCCCAACCTCTAGGTGCCTGGGGACATCCCAGAAGGGGCTAAACACCTGTTAGAAGCCAGAATATACAATATAAGCCAGAAAGCTTCCCCATTAGGAGATTTTGAGGTGTTCACTACTGAATTATTTATTATATATTATGGCAGTCTAGGTTTTCCCACTAAATGGTGAAGTCCTATTGTTGGTTCAGCTAATACATTTACATCCAGTAATTTGAATGTCACAGGAAGATAAATTTTTATCGCTCCCTTTATTAAATTACTGGATGGAAAAGGCAATAAAAGATACAGACACAATGGGTTAAGTGGAGGAGAAATGGAGAGTAAATATTTTGATATCAGGTATATTATTAATGGCTTAGTAGGAAAAAATATACTTATTTCTCTTCCAGAAAGGGCAGGGAAATGAGGCCTGATGATGATTGTGTCTGTGGCGGTGTGGGAGAGGGGGACAGAAGAAGGAGGAGGCACGGGCTCAGGGCTGGGGGCCTGCATCACTGAGGGACTCCCACTCCTGGGGCTCCCACCTCAGCCCACATGCTCACGTGGGCCCCGGCCAGTGCAAGTCTGCACTCCTCACTCAGGCAGCCAACCACGTGTCAGCCACCGGACACGGAGTGGTGAACCTGAGAGACACAGATCCTGCCCTCGTGGAACTTACAGTCTAATGGAAATACAGCTGTTAATCGAGTAAACACACAGTAATGAATGTTTATACAGAAGACGTGCACTTTTATTTCTCTCTTTTTCAGATGAGGTAGCTTGTGAGGTTTGGTTTTAATCTGAGAGGCATTTCACTAATAAGTATGGATACTTCCGGAACCACTGCCAACCAATGGCTGAATCCTCAGATCCCAGGAAAAATAACATGGAACCAAGGTCTGTGGCCTTGGTCTGTGACCTATACCAGTGGTCCCCAAACTTTTTTGCACCAAGGACCATTTTCATGAAAGACAATTTTTCCATGGACCAAGGCAGTTGGGGGATGGTTTTGGGGTGATTCAAGTGCATTACATTTATTGTGCACTTTATTTCTATTATTATTACATTGTAATATATAATGAAATAATTATACAGCTCACTGTAGGTTGGGGATCCCTAACCTATACACAAGGGCCCAGTGGGGGAACTGGAGGAGGCGACTCTTCCCTGGAGTCCTGGGACTGTGATCTGAGGAACAGAGGGTCTGTGGGCTCCCACTCTCACTATACAGCTCTGCCAGTGCTGCCTGAGTTTCAGAGAGAATTTCACTCGAATTTTGAGCAAACTGATCTTCAGAGAGGCTGGTGGAGGATATTTTCTTTGGCATGAGAAAAAAAATGACAGTGAACTAAAGATACCAAGCAGGACACATAGAACTTTCTACACAGCTGCCATTTTTCTACAAAAATTTAGCTGTTCTCTGCAACAATCTGACTAATGGTTTGAGAGTGAAACTTATCGAGCTCTACTTTAGTCACAATAAAAAAAAAAGGCTGTGGGGGGGGCAAGGGCAACATATGTAACCTAAACATCTGTACCCCCATAATATGCTGAAATAAAAAAAAAAGGCTGTGTACAATAAAATGTGTACTTCTACCAACTTTTGAGTTAAAGGGCCAAGAAAACTGTACTATCAGATATAAGGTACTACAACTACTTAACCAATCACTCACATCACCACCTGAGCTCCACCTCCTGTCAGATCAGCGCTGGCATTAGATTCTCACAGGAGCACAAACCCTACTGAAAACTGTGCATGCAAGGGATCTAGCTTGCTCACTCCTTGTTAGAATCTAATGCCTGATGATCTGAGGTGGAGCTGAGGCAGTGATGCTAGCACTGGGAAGTGGCACAAATACAGATTATCATTAGCAGAGAGGTTTGATTGCACAATAAAAGTCATGTGCTTGAATGATCCTGAAACCATCCCCCTGTTCCCGGTCTGTGGAAAAATTGTCTTCCATGAAACTGGTCTCTGGTGTCAAAAAGGCTGGGGACCACTACTCTAGATGCTCACCAATATCTAGTGGCAAGTACCTTTAAGCAAAACTGTGCATCTGTGCTAGCTCTGTATTTGAGATGGGAGTATGAGAAAAAAGAAATTCAGACAGTATCTACGAGTTTTGATTGAAACAAAAGTGACATTCTCCAGCCAATCCAGTGATCAAGTGATACCTTTATTAAGTTAGCTTTTAAATAAAAGAGTGGTCTACAACTATTCAGTTTCCAGCCAGTCCAGTGGTTATTTGATACCTTTATTAAGTTAGCTTTTAAATAGAAGAGTGGTCTACAACTATTCAGTTTCTCAATTGTATAATCTGCAGCTTAAAAAATTTAAATTTTATAGATTGTTTCAACTTACTTTATTTACTAGTTTTCATTTCCAAGCTCTATTCAGATTACTGTACTGTGTGATCAGTGTTTCCTCCTAGAGGGAGTTTTCTATTCATAAGAGTATCAGTTACCCAAGCTGTGTTCAGAAATCAAGTCAGCGACCAGATGGTATTTGCTGCTACTGCTCTCCTGGTCTACTTTCATTAACTTAAAGTTTCAAAAGTCTCTTAGAAAGTATTTATCTTGGATGGTTTTATGTACCACCCTTAAGATTTCCTATAGAACTAATTACAGATTTTTTTCAATTTTCATGCAAAAATAAACGTTTAAGGTAAATCCTAGACACTAGATATCATTTCAGTATTTGCGTTTTTTTAATTTGCAGCTTTTCAGAACGTCAAGTGTGGAAAGTGACCTTAAATATCATCGAAATGAATCCTTTTATTTCGTAAATGAAAATAACTTGGGCCCACAAGAGGGAAGTCATTTGTTTGAAATCGCAGTTAGTGTCAGTCCTTAAATTCTCAGCTGAGTGTTATTTCCACTGTATCAGATTTGTTGTACAAAGAACAGAAACTCAAATACCCAGGAACAAATTCAAGAACTTATTAATAGGAAGCCTGAAATCTCTGCTTCTTTACATCTATTCCACTATTATTTATTTCATTACTCATTTGGACATTTACCAAATAGCAGATGATGGAGATAAAGAAAATAACTCTGAAATCAATCTATTCCAGTAATTTCTAGAAAATCTAGTTATTTTAAAGTTTTTGGGTAAAAAGGGGTTGAAAATATAAGGAAGAAATACAACTGGTGATTTTACAAATTTCAGTTATCTATTTCATTTCTCCTCACTTTGAAATATATTAAACTATAATCTCCACGAAAATTCAATAAATACTCCCTAAATTAGAAAACAAAACATTTGTGTTAATTTTTCTACATGAGCTCAAACCACAAGAGCTTCAAAAATTTACTTTGCCATAGGAAGAATGTCTAAGAGAGATTTGGCTACAATTATTGCTAGGATATCGTAGTTGTGGTAATCTGATTGCATTGTACATACAAATTTAAATATACATTTTAAAAGTTAGTGAATATGAAGTTGAATTAGATAAACAAATATGAAATCATAAAATATAAAAATTATGGAACATATCCATGTACAACTGAAGCTGGTAACATTAAGTTCTGCAGAAAACCTACAAGCAACTCCACAGCTATTTGAGAAGTAGAAATAAAAGTATGATCGTTATAAAAATATCATGTGGTCTAGATTATATAAATGAAGCCAAGTCTCATGTACTGTTAAAACAAAGCATATTGTTGGATAAGGCTTATGATATTACCAAAATGGTTAGGATAAGAAAGTTGCCACTAAATGTTAGTTAAAAAATATATAATAAGTTCTACTCCCAACCGTAAAAGACTAAATAGTACCATACTATCCCTCCCATTGTAAATAACTACAAAACTGAGCAAAATATATGAAGCCATTATTTTCAGAAGTTGGAAAAGAAGCACACATGACTATTACATGATTGTCCCACGACTGGGGCAGTATCACAGCCCAGTGATTGTCCAGCCTTTGCCATACTGAGTGTAGAGAGGTGGGACCAAAGCAGAGCACGGCAGACTCACTAAGCTAAGAAGGCACACTCAGGTTTAGGGCTGTTGAAGTGGGTAGAATTTGTGGAGTAAATTAACAAAGAGTAGGAGCTGTGAAAAGAAGGAACTCCAGAAATCTATACGGAGGTCCTCTTATGTCTTTGGCTGAAGACTTAGGTGCATATGCAAAGGGTAAGATTATATGAGGCTCAACAGAGAAGAACTATTAGGGAATGTGAGCTGAACAGAGATACTGTAGGTTGCACAGCTGGGAAATGTAGGGCCAGCCAGAGTGATGAGACCACACTGAACCAGCCAGAGTGGAGGGAGTTTGCTGAACACGCCAAGTGTTTAATTAAGATCCCATAATGGCCATGCCTTAGCAACAGGGATACTCTAGCTCCAAAATAATCAGTTTTTTTAAGTTAAAATTTATGTAAAATGAATGCATTCTACTAAGTGAGGTATCCCAAGAATGGAAAGACAAGCACCACATGTACTCATCATCAATTGGTATTAACTGATCAACACATAAGTGCACATATAAGAAT
>CAUYSK010113481.1:0-54902 GCA_963575035.1 Avahi laniger
GTACAGTTGACCGTTCCTACACATGGGTTCCATATCTGCAGTTCAACAAACCACGGATGGAGAAATACAATATTCCTGGGATGTGGAACCTATGAATACAGAGGGCCAACTTTTTCTATCAGTGGTTTCCACAGGGCAGACTGTGGGACTTTAGAATCCTCAAATTTTGGTATCCCGAAACTGTTCCCTTGCAGATGCCAAGGAACGACTATATTTTTTGTCTCTGTGTCTGGCTTATTTCACTTAGTGTGATGTCCTCCAGGCTCATGCATGTTGTTGCAAATGATAGGATGTCTTTTTTTTAAGGTAAGGCAGAATAATATTCCAGTATGCATTTGGCAAAGGTATTTATCTATGCCATATTTTTATATCCATTCATACACTCATGGACACTTAGATCGTTTCCACATTCTGGTTATTGTGAATAATTCTTCAATGAACATGAGAGTGCAGATATTATATTTCTTTAAGATATTATTTTCATTTGCTTTAGTATATATACACAAAAGTGGAAAATATATACAGTTCCTATTTGTCAATTAATCCTAAATAAAGCTGGGGAAAATAAAATATGATCTAAACTACGGTCTTTGTATTTTACGAGGCAAGTACAGCCAAATTAAACCTCCAATTTATGGGTGAAATTATGAAGCTTCAAGCAGTTTGTCTAATTTGCTTTGAAGTTATCAACTAGCTAAACTCTCTTCTGACTTTCAATTGTTCACAGCACTCTATCAAAAAGCTTTGCAGACATATAGGATTTATGTGGGGTTTCTAGATTGGAGTGGGGTGGAGTGGGAACTTCCAGAGGCAAGACATCCAAGGTACCCATGCCACCAAGAATGAGAGAAATACTTCATTGAAATCTAGTGTATGTGATGATTTTTTTTTACCCGAATGCAAAAAAGAACCAAAGCCATTGATTGTATTGATAAACAGTAAATGTGACACAGAACAAAATAAGAAACTCTAGATCATCAGTTTCAAGTGCAGTTCACAAACTCCTGAGAGTCTTTTTAATGTCCTGTGTGACAAAATACCAGGTACATGTAAAAGGACTTCTGCTTCGTACCAAAAGTTGACTCTAAGTAAAACACTTGCGCAACTCTTTTTATTGTCAGGTTGAAGTAACTGCTTTTTAAATAGATTCACATTTTTACTTGAAAGAACAACTGGTAGCTAAGTTACGGTTATTATGACTTGCGTAAATAGCAGACTTTTTTTCCAAAAGTGAATGACATAATCTATTCCTACATGAAAACACCTGACAATATTTGTTGGCCGTGATAGCATTTGAGCTTCAAGTAAAACTTAAGAATACTGGGAATTTATGTCCTCTACTTTAAGTTAACCAGCATTTAAATCCTAAAGTGTCTCTAATGAGATTGGTGGTCTTAACAACTGCAGTATTTTGGCAGTACTTACTGAAAAGATGTTGCAAAATCATGCACAAGGAGATAATCTATTAAAAGTACAAGTAGAAGGTAACAGCATGAGAAAAGTTGATTGAAATAGTTTTTGATTCTTCAATGAAACTAACCTTTAAGAAACTATTTAATACATCTTGTTGAGTATCCTTGGTTATCTGAAAGACTGTCATAATACTCCCTGCTTTCCAAATACATATTTGTTTGAGGCTCTATTTGCTTTATCTACTTCAAATAAAACATCGAATCATAATAAATTGAATGCAGAAGCACAAATGAGAATACTGTCTTCTATTAAGTTGGGCATTGAGAATACTTGGAAAAATGTAATGCACACTCATCTCACTACATTAATTCATTTTGGAAAATATGGTTATGTTAACATGTAATATGCAGTTATTTTAAATGACTTAATAAATTATTTTATATTTCTCAGGTTTGATTTCTTATACAGTAAATATAGGTAACCATAATTCATATAAACAAGAGCTCTTTGGTACCTTCAATAATTTTTTAAAAGACAAAAAGGGAAAATTTGAGAACTATTGCTCTAGATATGAGATTGGAAATTTTTTTCCTCTCTGGAAAGGGGGAGATAGTAAATATTTCAGGCTTTCAGGCCATACAATTGCTATTCCAACTACTCAGTTATATTGTTGTGCAAAAGCAGCATAATATGTAATTCAATGAGTATGGCTGAGTTCCAATAAAATCATCTTTACAACAACAGGTCATGGTGTAGAACTGGCCCATAGGCCATAGTGCACCAATTCTTACTCTAGATAATATGACTTCAGAATAAATATAGGAGTAAAACATTCTGTAAAAAAAAAAAAAAAACCCAGAAAGTTAATATATTTCAGAGCAAAAAGAGTGATTTACTGATGAAATTGGGTTGAAGAAATCTCTGACAAACAATAGAAGATAGAAATACATAATGCTTATTTACTTTTAGTTTTCACCAGATACTTGTGAAAAACTGGCTGAAATCTATCACGCACCTGACTCACTCTTCTTCTTGAGGCAGTGCATATAGGAACACCAATTATAAAATGAAAATTAAAATATTCCACCATTAGGTGGACCATGGAAAAATTCAGCAACAAATAAATACATAAGATAATAAAATATCACAAATTTAGAAGAAATATTCCTCAAAAGAATTTTCTGGAATCTAGAATTGTTATGATGAAGCCTGCAACAATTTATCAAAAGATACAAAAATATCTCAGTAAATGGAGATTCCTATTTATGTCCTTCTTTTTTAGAATTGTACTTTCTATGAAGAACATGTTATTGATTCAATAATAAAAATAAATGGGCAATCTGGCCGCCAGCACTACATCTAATAGTAAAAGACAAGGCATATTCTTATATATAAAAGATGACTCCTTTCAGTATTTTTTTTAAGACAGAGTATAACTCTGTAGCCTGGGCTAGAGTTCAGAGGGGTGATCACAGCTTACTGCAACCTCAAACTCCTAGACTCAAGCCATCCCCCTGCCTCAGTCTTCCGAGTAGCTGGGACTACAGGCCTGTGCCACCATGTCTGGCTAATTTTTCTCTTTTTGTGGAGACAGAGACTCGCTGAGTCTGGTCTTGAACTCCTGGACTCAAGCAATCCTCCCACCTTGGCCTTCCAGAATGCTAGGATTACAGGTCTGAGCCACCGCGCCTGGACTCCTTTCACTCTTATTAATAAAAATATTTTTGTAAGTTGTGTCCAAATAATACAGAAACTAGGAATAATAAGTCTCACAATTGAAAATAGTGAGTAATAATTATTTTTTTCAAAGTCATAAAAATGTGCAACAAGAATTATTTTTAAAGACTGTTTGATTCTTTTATTCCATGATTTCACTTGTAGGAAATAATAACCTCTTTTAAAAAATAATGAGACCAATGCAAATGCACATGTATTGCTCTTTTATTTATAATAGTAATGAATTGAAACAAAACCCAAATGTGTGATGATAGTTTAATGTTTTAACCATGAATATCTCTACTCACAATCTCATTATTTCTTAACTATACTATTTCTTAAAACCATTCCAGTCAAGTGTTAGTCCCAGTATTTCACTTCTTATCAAGGTCACCAAGGAATCCCCCCCTCCACTGTTACATTTTGTGACCTATTCCCAGTCTTCATTTTATCTATAACTTTTTAGCAGAACTGATCTAACATAAAAAATATCCTCCTCCTAGATACAGTTTCTTCACTGAACACACAGAGCACCACAACCTCTCTTGGTTTAATGACTGAGTCACTGGTCCTCTCTGTCAATTTTCTTTGTTGGTCCCGCTTCTCTCCAACCTCTTTCCATTAGAAAACCAGAGCTTGATCCTTGGTCGTCTTCTCTTCTTTATTCACATTCTCTCCTTGGGGAGATCTAGTTGAATGGCTTTACAAATTATCTGTCTGCCGATTACTGCCAAACTCTATCTCCGGATTGTGACCTTGTTCCTGAAAGTTCAACTCATGTATTCAAACTGGATTTTTGGAGGTTTTACTTAGATAATAAATAGACATATAAAATTTAGTTATACAAAACTGAATTTCAGATCTTCCTGTCAATGTTGGGAAGGATTACGTCTATCGAGCATGAATAATGTGGTAGCCTGAGCCTAGAGAGATCTGGAAGGCCACAAAAGTCCTGGTATTTTGTTTATAAGCTGTTCCTTTTATTCTAAAAGCAGCAGCAATCGTTTATGTGAGAAAACAAGTAAAACATATGGACAGATAAGCAAATAATATTTCAGATTCTTGTGAACCACTGAAAGGAAAAAGATACTAATTTTTAAAAATTTCCTTCAGATGTCTTTAACAACATGAAGAAAAGCTTACAGATAACTGAAGTGCCCATCAATCCAAGTGCTGTCAATTATTAAAATTTGGTATATGTATACAATGGAATATTACTCAATTATAAGAAACGACAGTGATTTAGCACTTCTTATAATTTCCTGGATTGAACTTGAGCCCATTATCTGAAGTGAGGTATCACAAGATTGGAAGATTGTGTTCCACTTGTACTCGCCATCAAATTGGTACTAACTGATTAACACCATGGTGCTTACATGGCAATTATATTCTCCAGGGATTAGGGGGATGGGGGCGTGAACTCACAACTAAGGGACACAGTGAGCATTGTAGAGGGGAAGGGCATGCCTTTAACCCTAGCTTGGGTGAGACAAAGGCATAAAATGTAACCAAAATGTTTGTACTCTCATAATACCCTGAAATTAAAAAAGATAAAATAAAAAATAGAAAAAAAAACTTTGTTTAAGTAAAAAATACAGTAAACTTTTAAAATTACAAAGAAGGTACATTTGTATATGGAATGTAGTTGCAAACCTTCTCATCCTTGTCAAATGTGTGTGTAAATAAAATATGCTCCAATAATATAAATGATCATCTATTGGTGACGGAATTTGGGTTGATTGTTATAGTATTTCTTTTAAATTTTCTTTATTTTGAAAAATCTTAATATGTATGTTTCTATTTTAATCAGAATAAAAATAAATTGTCTTACCTTACAGGATACATACTATCCAATGTTGTGAGCTTGGGCTATTTCACTAGTCTCTAAGCCCTAGGGGATTTATCTGTAAAATGAGGACCATAATAATATTTTATATAATACAATTGATGGGAAGGGTAATTTAAATTCTGTCTATAAAGCACATATCTAGGCTGACTTACAAGCACACTAATGATAATTACTGCTATCTCTGCTGCGTATTAGTGTTATTATTACTAATAGAATTATTATTACAATTTTTAATAAGAATTTAATTTCTTATTTTAATACTTAGCTAGGAATTGTGAAGGGTATTAACCATGGATTAAAGTCGTGAGATAAATATGTGCTTCTACTTGAAAAGAGGTTGATTTTCAGCCATTCAATATGTAAGGCATTTGAAAAAATCATTTAAGTATTATGAAATAAAAGATACTTGGTATCTATTACGGGAGATATCTTACAGCAAACACAAATTCTCAAAGATAATTCCCATTTGCAATAGACAATGTCAAATCTTTGCTTGCACAATTCACATCTCTTTTGTGTGTGTGTAATGACAATATTTTTTCAGCTGAGTTATATTTCTGAAACAAAGCTCTGATTATGTTACTCCTTTACTTTGATAATATTTTCAGTAAGTTTGAATTTCCTATAAAATAAAACCCAGATTCTTAAGTGTGGAATTTGTCTTTCAGTCCAACCTACCGCTACTGCCAGATCTCTCATTATACTGAGCATGTCACACTTTTTGCTTCCATTATAAAAGCCCTCTCTGCCTTGGCTTACAAGATATCCTCTTTCTTCCTAAATTATTGCCATGTCCTCCTCATCTTTGTTTATCAAAATCTTACCTGCTCTTCAAGATCGATTTCAAATGTCACTGCCTTTGCCAAACAGTGCCAGATTTTCCTACTGTGGGAATATCTGTCTATCGGTTCCAATGGTCCTTTCTCTTTTTCTACTATATTTTATATATATATAAAATATATATAAAATATATATATATATCACATTTTACCTTCTCAAAGAGATTATCGGGTATGTTGTTTTTTTAACCTCCTTCTAAGCAAGGTAAAGGAACTCCCCCCTTACTCAGTCAAAAAAACACAATGTTGTGCGTATTTCGTCCCAAAATTAGAGTTTGTTAAATTCTTTTCAAAAGTGATTTACCCACTTACTTTATCAAAGTAAGTCCTTCCATCTTCATAATGAAGGAGTTAGAGATTATCCCTAATGCTCCTTCCAAATTTAGTGTAACATCATGGAAATAGTGAGCTGTCCTCTCTTCAACCGAGAACTGGGTAATAAGATTGCCTCTAAGAACTAAATCACCACACAATAGATGTAATTAGCCATCTGTTGGGAGTAACTCAAATTGTCTCTAAATGTAGTACTGAAAAGTTTTGGAATTCCTCAATCCTCCATCCAGTGGCCTGTAATCATCTCAGGAAGCAGTAGTGGAAGGGCTGGTAATTTAAGGAGGAACCTAACAGACTGTGAAAAATCTCTCACACTTACAGCAACTAGGTGCTTAGAAAAAATAAACCCAAAGAGTCAAATCCTGACAAAGTAGTTAGTACTTTTAAGGACAAGCCCATGCATTAAATCCATTTGATCCTAAAGGCTAATATATTAACATATGAAATATTTTCCATTTTTTATCCCATTCTTACTGTTCAGGTGCTGTTGAATTCTCAGACAGCTGTATGTTAAAGGATGACAGCAAATACTTCTACAAGCGTTTCAGTTCATGAAGGAACATTTATATTGCAGAAGCTTAATATGCAAATAGAATTAAAGTAAAGCTCTGCTGACAAATTCAGCAAAACATTTGAAATCCCTATCCCTCTTCACCTTGCCCACATAAAGATTGACACTTAACTATATGGAAAAATAGTCTTGAATGTCCAGATATTTGCTTTAAAAAATTACCTTTGATAGCTTCTGTTTTATCCAGACATTTAAGTCAGATATTCCAATGTCTCTCCTCCATCTGAAATGCTGAAAATATCCCTGAAATTCTGAGAAGGTCCCAAAAGGTATAAATGCTACTTGACACTACTCTACAATTTGAGTATAAGAGAGGGGAGAAGCAATAATTCTCTAGGAGACAGACATCAAAGCCTCCCCTCCTGCTAGTCACCTTGAGGTTTATGAGGGCTACTTATGCAAATTCAATGCAAGTTTAAAATGTACTCCTTTTAGATAAGTTTGAGATTATACATCATTCTTGGCTAAACAAGGATAATAATGACACCCAAATTACCATGAGCCTGATTGATGTATGTAGATTCTACATGAGAAAATATTCTGAAATCTGTAGCATCATTCATATCATAATGAAAATAATGATCATATTTCTTGTAATAAATAAAGAGTATTATGTGTTTTTTATAAATGCATGACAACAATATAGCCACATGAAATCAGCATTCTGAGCTTCATATTAATACTGTTTGAGAACCACTGTCTGAGACACAACAAATATTTGCTGGATGAAGAATAAATATAAGATTTTTTTCCATAAAATCCTCATAGCAACTCCATGACATATTAAAATCACCCCTGTAAAAAATCACTTCAGAAGAGATGTTGAAGTTGAGTTTTACAAAAAGGCAGTTTAAGTAGCCAGCTATAGAAAATCCAACTATGAAGTGGCAGGGTGAAATTTTCACCCCAAATGAGCTTGATTCAAAGCTTGCATTCTTTTCCCAATGCTCATGTTCCAAAATTACTCCTTTTAACCCTTTTCTTTTCAGAACACTCATTTCAATATTCTTTTAAATAAAGATGCTAATAAAGAATAGTAATTGCCAAATTATTTGTGTGCTATTCAAACTGTACACTCACTGCACTGAATTTAATTCTTCAACAACTGAAGATTTATGAAAAGTAGGTGAAATTGAGCCATATCTAAAGTAAATTTTTTCACATAATTTTTGAGGATGTATTGAAATATATAGTTGTATAAATGTCTTCTTTAGTCTTATCTCATTGCCATTATCACTGTGGTATCACGTATATATTTATAATTTACATTTATAATATGTAAGGTTAAAAATTCCTGATAGTTTACAAAGATTTTCCAGAGAAATTCTGAAAAATCATTACTATAATCATGGTTCATAAATATCATAATTTCTACTTTATAGATAACAACTCTTAAGATTCAGAGAACTTAAGGTACTTAACTGAAAATTTAAAATATGTTTTACAGTACTTCACAAACTCATTTTTTATAATGTCCGCTGCCTCCCATTTGTGATACATGAAAAATATCATAATACCATTATATAAACTTTCTCAAAAGACAAATGATTAAAATCTCCCAATTTTCTTTTTTATGAGTGGGTGGGTTTGGATACTAGATGGAACATTTACAGGATTAATCATTCCATAAGAACATAAAAAATCTTCCAGGTTGGCGGTCAGTAAACTTATTCAATTTTCTTTATCCATTGTCCAACCTTTTGCAAGTTCTGCAAAATTTTGAATTATCTCTGATCTCATTTCTTTCTCTGAATTTTAAAAATGATGTTGACTTTGCATTTCAGATATCATAAAGTCAAAACAATTTCTTAGTGGTTTTGTTGTACATACCAGCCCACTCATTGTACGTGTGCAACAATGCAAATATGTCTGAGAAACAACTCTTTTTATTAATGCCAAACCACATTAAACTTCACAGTCAGGAACCATGATCCACAAATAGCTATTAAGCATCTGCTAAGGCTGATAGTTTTTGATAGATGTTCCAACTAAACAATATTAGTGATTTCCATCTTCAAGGCATATATACTTCACTTAAAGATGTAATGGAGGTGCCTTTCTCTTGCTGCAACAGGCTACTAATGAGAAAACAGGCTGCTGACAGTTGCTACATTTCTACAAAGAAGATTACCAATCATTTACAATTCAATCACGTATTAGTAACCAATGAATACGGTTGTATAAAAACTTTTTCAGCAGTTCAGATCCATGAAGTCGACCTTGATGGCAAAGATAGCAACAAAGTCAAAAATCTTTGGAACTGAAGGAACCATAAAATTCTAGCCTTTTTTTTTTAAACTGAGAAACTTATATCTGTCAATCCTAACACCAGTTATATCTACCCAATACCAAAAATGAAGGGAAGAGTGAGAATTAATAAGTAACACAGATTTTCCCAAATCACATAATGTTTGTTGGCATAAACTACCACTCTTTAAATGTACTTATGAGTATCCCAAACAGAAGTAAATGCAAAAACCACATGATCATCTCAGTAGATGAAGAAAAAGCATTTTATAAAATCTAGCACTTTCTTGATAAAAACCATCAACATAGGAAAAGACGGAACATACCTACAAATTATAAAAGCTATATATGAAAAACCCAAAGACAACACCATACAGAATGGGAAAAAGTTGACAGCATTTCGCCTAAGAACCACAAAAAACAAAGGTGTCCACTGTTACCACTGCTATTCAACATAGCACTGGAAGTCTTATCCAGAATAATCAGGCAAGAGAAAGAAATTAAGGGTATCTAAATTAAGAAAGAGGAGGTCAGACTATCCCTGATTGGTGATGATATGATCTTATATCTAGAAAACCCTAAACACTCCACCAAAAGACTCCTGGAATTGATGAATGAATTCAGCAAAGTCACAAGTTGCAGAATCAATGTACATAAATCAGTAGCATTTTTATATACTAATAGCAGTCAAGCTGAGAGTGAAATCAAGGACTCAATACCAATTACAACAGCTATAAAGAAAATAAAATATGTAGGAATATCCTTAACCAGGGAGAAGAAAGATCTCTACAAGGAGAACTACAAAACTCTGATGAAAGAAATCATAGATGCTACAAACTAATTAAAACGCATTGCATGCTTATGGATTAGTAGAATCAACATTGTTAAAATGTCCATACTGTCCAAAGTGATTACAGATTCAATGCAATCCCCATCAAAATACCAATGTCATATATTATAGATCTAGAAAAAATAATTCTATTCTTCATTTGGAAAAACAAAGGAAAAAAAAAAGCCATAAGAGCCAAAGCAATCCTAAGCAAGAAGAACAAATTTGAAGGCATTACATTACCTGACTTCAAATTACACTGCAAGGCAAGGCAACAACAACTATTAATAAAACAGTATAATACTGGTATAAAAGTAGAGACATAGATCAAGGGAACAGAATAGAGAACACAGAAATAAAAGCATCTACTAAAGCAACTGAACCCCAACAAAGCAAACAACAATACACACTAGAGAAAAGCAACTCTACTCAGTAAACAGTGCTGGGAAAACTAGATAGTCACATGATGAAGAATGAAACAGATCCCCTATCTCTTGCCATATACGAAAATTAATTCAAAGTGAATAAAATACTTAAATGTAAGGCATGAAACCATAAAAATTACAAGAGAAAATGTAGGAAAAACTCTTCTAGATATCAGTCCAGGCAAAGAATTTTTGACTAAGATCCCAAAGACAAATATAGCAATAAAAATAAATAAATAAATAGGACTTAGTTAAATTGAAAAACTTCTTCACAGCAAAACAAATAACCAGCAGAGTAAATTGGCAAACTATTAGAATGGGACAAAAAATATTCAGAAACCATGCATCCAAGAAAGGTAAAATATCCAGAATCTACAAAGAACTCAAACAAATATACAAAAAAATCCACAAAAAAACAGAACAAAAAAAACCCCACCTACATTAAAAAGTGTAAACATCTGTACCCCTATAATATCCTGAAATAAATAATAATAATAATAATAAAACAATGGTGACCTAGCACCTTTTATATTACCCTGGATAGAGCTTGAGCCTGTCCTCCAAAATGAGGTAGCACAAGAATGGAAGAATAAGCATCACATGTAATTGTCATCAAATTGGCACTAACTGATCAACACTGAGGTGCTCACATCATAGTAATATTTACCGGGGGTTGGGGTTTGGAGGTGGGTAAAATCACAACTAATGGATACAGTGAGTATTGCATGGAGGAAGGGCATGCCTCTAATCCTGGCTTGGGTAAGGCAAAGTCATAACATGTAACCAAAATGTTTGTACCCATATAATATCCTGAAAATAAATAAATAAATAAATAGAATGTGGTATATGTATACCATGGAGTACTACTCAGCCACAAAAACAGTGGTGATCTGGCACCTCTTGTATTATGCTGGTTGGAGCTGAAGCCCATTCTACTAAGTGAGGTATCACAAGAATGGAAAAACAAGCACGGCATGTACTCACCATCAAATTGGTATTAACTGATCAACACTGATGTGAACATATAGTTGTAACACTCATCAGGTGTCAGGCAGGTTGGGGGGATGGGTATATTCACATCTAATGGGTGAGGTGCACCCCATCTCGGGAATGGACACACTTGAAGCTCTGACTTGGGTGGGGCAAAGGAAATGTATGTAACTTAAACATTTGTACCCCTGTAATATGCTGAAATTAAAAAAAGATAGACAGATGGCCAACTAACAAATGAAAAATGCTCAATATCACTAACCATCAGGGAAATGCAAATTAAAACCACACTGAGATACAGTTTTACCCCTGTCAGAATGGCCATTAATAAAAAGTCAAAAAACAATACGTGATGGTGTGGATGTGGACAGGAAGGGATGCTTATACACTATTGATGGCACTGCAAATTAGTGCAAACTCTGTGGAAAACAGTATGGAGATTGCTCAAAGAAATAAATGTAGACTTATCATTCAACCCAGCAACCCACTTCTAGGTAACTACCCAGAGGAAAAGAAGTCATTTTATCAAAAAGACACCTGAACTCAAAAGTTTATTGCAGCACAATTCAGAATTTTAAAGATGTAGAATCAACCTAGGTGCCATCAATTCATGAGTAAATTAAGAAAATGTGGTATGTACATACCATGGAGTCTACTCATCCATAAAAAGAAATGAAATAATGTCATTTGCAGCAACTTGGATGGAACTTAAGACCACCACACTAAGAGAAATATCTCATGAATGAAAAAACAACTGCCATATATACTACCGAATAATTGGGAGCTAAACAATAGGCACACATGGGCACAAAGAGATGTAAAGGAGAATAGAAACCAAAAAGGGATGAGGGTTGGAGAGGTTGAGGGGTAAAAACTTATCTATTGGGTACAATGAACACTATTTTCTTGATTGGCACATGAAAAGCCCCAACTTAAGCATTATACAAGGTATCCGTGTAACGAAAACATTTGGACCCTCCTAATATTTTGAAATAAATTTTTTAAAATGACAAAAATACTTATGAATATAAAAAGTAATATTAGATACTGTATGGATATGGTTTTATTAAACAATTACAAAATTTGTTATACAATCTTGAAAGAAATGCTTTGTCATTAATTAAAACATGTATATTTTATTCTTGAATAAATTCATAATGGAAAGGAGAGTTTCAAAACTGTTTTTTTCTCATTTTATAGCAATATAATTTTGCCAATATAAATTGCAAATATTTTATTGCTCATTTGGATTTCATTGTAGAAACTTATTTTTTTCACTACCACGGAGGTGGGAAGTATTTCACAGTCTTTAAGAGGTAACTTCTTATTAGGAATGTCAAGTCATGAATATTAAATTTTTATGATATTGGTAAGCTAATTTAATGTAATTGTGATAATAGCATTTTTATCACACATAAAATATTTCATAATAAAATTGCAGTTTTACTAGTATTTAAAATGTGCAAATGTCAATGTACAGTTTTCTTTAGCTTAATGAGCAGGAATAATGATTCACTTTCTTCTAGCCATTGGAAAGATGGCAAGAGAGAGACAGATCTGTGGTTGTCTATAGTTGTCTTTCTTCTTCCTAGAGAAGAAATGGCCATCATGAGGGCATAGGGGAAGAGGGTGAAAATGTAAAAACACAGAGAAGCAATTTCGTGCTCTATTGGACATATGCTGATACAGTGCAATATAAAGCAAATGTCTTTGCTGGAAAAAACCAGAAATGTTATACATTATGGGTGGGATCCCATTATTATTTTAGTACTTAACTCTCTGTTACATCTTTTTGGTATTTTCTGCTGGTCACTCTTGCATTCTTTCTATTTTCTGTGAAAACACCATTCAAAATATCATTTATTGAACTTAGTATTTTTTGGTCTAAACCCATAACCTGTGGGTCAGCAATTTAAATGTATTTCATTAAAGTTATCTAGCTTAGCTATCTGTCTATTTTTCTACCTATCCATCAAAATAGATAGATTCCTATTAACGAATTGGCCAGTTGATGGAAGGTGGAAGACAGGTGAAATGATTATATATGTTAAGTTCCATTTACACGGTCAGCAAATTTCTACATTTTGTTATAGTATCTTAATACATGAAATGTGTCTATGTTCCTATTTTTATAGAAAAGAGAACTAAGGTCTCAAGAATTTGTTAATTTGGCCTGAGATATTGATCAGTCTGGGTTGTGCACCTAGATCTTACTGCCTCCAAAGACTACGTCCTCCATCAATTTGCTGCTTGGCTCCCTGATACCTCATTATCATTGCACAAATGAAGTATGGGTTGATTTAAAAAAAAATGTTAAAAATTAGGGAGAAAAAAAAAAACGATTAGAATCCACAGAGTGTAGACATGAAGGTCAATGAAGTAAACAAAGCGAACAAAGCAGAGACAGGTATTTTGGGAAAACAGCCCTGTCAGCTACAAAGCTGAAACTGAAGGGCACTTGGGAATAATGACACATGAGATTGTGCTTGCGACTCCAAGTGAGAAAACCTCTCTCTTTAATAAATAAGTCAGCCTCCCCAGCAGCTGTCTACTGTCCTTTCCCTCTCTTCTTACTGAGGCTCCTCATTCCTGTTCTGCTTTTGATGAGAGCTTTTGGTACAGAGGGTCAGAATAACTGCTGAAGAGCTGCTGGTGCGGAGATCAACTGGGGAACTCCGGTAGTAATCTCAGCACAAAATAATGGAGACCTGAATTTGTGAAATGTCTGAAAATGGCAAATGAAGGAAGGATCTGAGATACTAAAAAGAAATAGGCAAGAGATTAGCAACTGATAACAGGGTAGTTTATGATTAAGATTGTGATCTGGACAATACAGGAGATTCAAATGACCCCTCTTACTAATACGGCAAGTGTTTAACCTCTCTATCCTCAGTTTCCCTCTTTATTAAATGAGAACAAGGGTATCTATTTGTAGTGTTCCTTTAAGGATAAAAAATATAATGTATTTATGGAGATTGCATTAAATTTTAGCATACAGTAAGGATCTAATAATAATGTTTTTTTATCATCAATATTATGATTAGCAGTGGCAGGAAAAAAAGGAGAGAAAAGTTAAATCTAAGGCCTTGCAGAGATCTAACACAGTTCTCTGGGAGCAGAACCTTGATTTATATTGATTTTTATATCCAGTAAAACTTGACCTTGCATACTTTTGGCAACTGTGCATTCTACAAATTAATTCCTATTGCATTTTTCTTCTTTGAGCCACTGAAGACACACATTTATTTAACTTCTCTTTTTCATCTTTGAAGAAAAGTTTTCATCAATATATTTTCTTAGTTTTATTTCCATAGAAGATGTGATGAAGGAGAAAATTAAATTATAACTATTTTTCTTTGCAGTCTGTAAGTATTACCTTAAATAAATCATGATATATAGCTGAAAAATTAAGTGTCATAAATTATCATTAATTTCTCACTTAAACTGAGCTAAGGATAGCATTAAAGTCAAACCGGGAGGGAAAACAAAATGGTACCAGACTACAGAATAGCATGGTGTATTTTTCTGTTGCATAATATTTGGAAAAAGTAAAATTATTTTTATATCTTTGGATTGTACATGTTTTAGGTAAAGTACTAATAATAATTTTAAGGCTATTATCATGAACACTATAGCTTACACACAGATAGAATTTTATAATTTACTTAAAAAAAATTACAATACTCAATCCTTACAATACTCCAAGGAGTGACATATTATTGTCTTCAATTTAAAGATGAATAATCTAAGGCTTTAAAAGAGAAATGAATTGCCCAAGTTCACATATTATTAATTGATAAATTCTATGTTCAGATGCAGATATTCTGATGTCCAATCTAAGATTCTATAATTAATCACATTTCCACAACCCTTTTCAGCGGAATGCCAGTGAGAAAGACAGAGAACTAGATGAGAATACAGATAGGAAAGCAAGATACAAACTTTTAAAAATGGAAATGATTCTTTCAAAGCTGAAAATATTTTTCCATATGGCCTAAAATTATAAGTAGTAGAATAGTTATTTACCCAACTCACATTGATTAATTAATTTATTAATTAATAGAGCTAACAAATGTACAGTGCACACTTACCTTTCTTCTGTTTTATTCAGTGCTGTCTATTTAGCACTCAGAAAATCATAAATTAGATAGAATTGTTCTTTGTATGAGGAATATAGCATTGAAAAGAACAAACAGCTTACTCAAAAATCTTACATGACTCAAAGATATACAAAAAACACACATGAACATATAGTTATTCAATAAAATTTAAGGTAGAGAAAAATACACTGTAAAGCAAAGCACAGCAAAGGAATAAAAGTGGTTAAAGAATGACATGGACTTGTTACATTAAATGGAATGTCGAAGGATGAGCTGAGAAGATGATATTAGAAAGGAGGCCTGAAATATCAGAGACAGAATTGAGATTACCTGAGGTAAGACTCAGACAAGCTTGAAAAGTAACTCATGCGAAAAGCCCTGCAAGAGGCACTTGCTTACAACGTATTAGTGCTAAAGTGACTGAGGTGAAGTTAGTGAAAAGAAAGTAGGAGTGATGAAGAGTTAGATCTGATTGAAATGTGAGAAGGAAAATGGGAGTGAATGAAGGGTCAGATCCAATAGGAATTTAAAGACCACACTGAAGGTTTTATTTGATTGTCACTGTGTTTGGAAAATATTTGAAGTGTTTTAAACATGACATCATTTGAGGCATGGTCAAAGGATAGCATATACTACTGTATAAGGAAATTTAAAGAAGCAGAATTGTGAGAATATTTAGGTATATTTAGAGAGAATATTTACGTATTATATGTAGGATTTACATGTATAGGAGAGATGATGATGGCTTAAATTAGGAGGGTAATGATGGAGGTAGTGACAGGAAGTAGGATTTAGGATATGTTTTTAAATGTAGTGTAAATAGAATTTGCTGATAGCTTTGTTGTGGGAGAGGCAAGAGAAAGTCAGAAATCAGGGAATTGCAGATGATACAAGCAACTGCTGTTTCAAATTCTGTGCTTTAGTTCAGAGAGATTCCACCTGGCTGTCTCTCACCTATACCTCTCCCCAGTGGAAGAATTCAAGGGGCCAAAAGGTCAAGGAGACATGTTTCTCTAATTCCATTGTCCCAATTTTAACAACTTTCCAGATACCCCCAGACCAGATGAGTGGTTCTCAGTTCAATTCCCAGGCCTACATGAGTTCCTTCCCTGCTCTGTTCATCTGGAGGTAGAACAATCTCAGGTGCTGGCACAAGTAGGCCCCAAGTAATGGCCATGGAGCATTTGTTTGCCAATGTTAGGCAGAAGGGTAGGAAGGTAAGGAAATTAGGGTGGAGGGTGGCAGGGCAGGAGGGCGGAAAAGGAAGGAGAGGATAGATAAAGCTTGGACAAACAGTAGTATATTCATGTGCGTGCATCTGAGGCCCCTCTAGCTGCTATGAGGGGAAAGGCAGCTGGGCTTGGCGGTTGGAGGACAGGTCCCTTCACACTGCCACAATCCAGTATGAAATTTCCAAGAATCATAAGAATTCTAAATTTGAACCTGGTTTCAAAAAATAAAGTTATGGAAAGATTTTTTTAATTAAAAAATGAAAAATAAAGTAATAAAAATAAAAAAGACAGAGGAAAATTTCCACAACTTCAGTTAATAAAAAGTCTCAAAGCCAATATTTTTTAGAAACATCATTAAAAGGAAATATCTAGATAAAATATCTCAGATTTTTTAAACTCATAAATTTTAAGTGGTCTCAATAAGAGTTCCATTCAAAATTATGTTGTGTAGCCAGTACTCCTGGACAATCAGAAATTTTGTCCGTGGGTGTTGGATATAAAGAAGCTGGATTCAATAATAAAAAAAGTTGGTAGGGGCGATGTGATGTGCAAGAGCTATAAAATTTTGCATATCATGAATCCAGCATTGGAAAGATATTTTTGAGTCATAGAAGTGCTAATGGTTTCTGTAGAACAGCTTTAGTTATAGATGAACCTGGACCATTGATAATAAGTATGTGGATAATACCAGTTCCAGAAGAGAAGGATGATGAGAAACTATATTATAACAGCGAATAGACTGTGGAGAAATACAACCTAAATAAAAACTTTCAGACTGTTTAGTCTCTCATCTTTTTCTCTTATGGTATTGAGTTTGCAAATATTCTTCAAATATTAGGAAAATTTATTAAATGCATAAATGAATGAATCAGATATTTAATAAATATAGATATAAATAAAATTAAAATAAGGAACAATTTTATAATGGCATTTACTAGACCAGTGTACTGTAGTCTCAAATAACTTAAATCAGCAGTGTTTTTTTTTTTCTCACATTTTCCTATTAGATGTTATTGTGACTTATGTCCTCTGAGTTCAACTAAAATTTTGTCTGAAGCTGAATCAAAGTACTTGGGGCTTGTCATTTTCTACACCTATACAATATTTTTTTCTGATTCTTCATTCTCTAGATTCTACAGATGTTATTTAACATAAAATGGTCTCCATTATCAAATTCCAAGACCATACCTTTAGCCTCACATCATACCTGGGTAAGTATTCTGTATTCTATCCTTATCATATAAACTGCAATTTCATAAACATGTCCTCATTCTTTGGTCTTGAACATACTGGTTACTCAGGAATTCACTGTCCTCTCAATTTCTTTCTACCTGAAATATTCATCCTCAAGATTCACTCTTTTTTGGGATTATTCTCTGACAACTCAGGGTGATCTCTCAGTTCTCCGTTTTCTAGTAGATGCATTTTTTTCCTGATACTGACTCAAGTAGATTATACTTGTAGGGTTTACTTTTATTTTCCTTTTTTCACTCTAGTGTAAGTTGCTTGAATGCAGAGACAATATGTTTCATTTCTATAGCTTTGATGTTTTTATTAGATCCTCTGAAATGAATTAAAAAGCTAAGACTATTACTAATAAATGTTTTCTTCAACAATTAGTGATTAATCACCAGTCATGACATATGTCCCCAAATCCTCAAATCTCTGCTTTAGAAAACTTCCAATTTTCTCTTCTGTCTACAGATTTGGACTTTGGCTGCACTCCCTCTGCATCTTTGTTCTGTCCCTCTCAAGGCAGAATGAGAGGAAACGAGGGAGAAATAAGTAAGACTTAAGTCAAGCTATTTTGTCTTTCTAGTAGCCACCCCATTTATGTATGAATATACACTCAGATGTACTCTTTCTGTATAACAACTGCCTTTCAATTGTCACTTTCAAAGACTGTTGAGAGGCAGGAAGCCTTAAATGCAGTTTGATCAAGTCAGTAGGGGAGATTTTTCTCTCCATGAGACTTTTACTTGCAAAGCTCTTTTATCTGTGCCAGTTGCCTTTTCTCATGCATTGTTTCTCATGTAGTGTCTCTTTGCTCAGGGAGTGGAGCAGATCCATCATATTCATGCTACCAAATATGCATCTGCACATAAAAATTTAATTTGCTACAGATATGTATACATTGTCCTACAGGGATACAGATGCTATGCTCAGCAGGAGAGTTACTTTGAGATGTAATAGAGCAGGAGTTCAACCTGCTGTAAGTAAGAGGTTAGAGAGTACCTTAACAGAAACCAAAGCCAAAAAGGTTGCCTGTATTAGCTGGAAATTAAGATTTTGCCTTATCTGTCCAAAAGAGAGTGATACCAATTCAGTAAATAGATCTACATCAAGAATGGTCCATATATAAGACCATAAAATGAATATTGGGATAATGGTGAATGTATTTAAACATATTATGAGACATTTATATGCTATAATGTAGCTCCTACTATCATCATTGGTAATTTAGCATTAATAGCCCTTAGTTCTCAAGTACATCATCAGAATATTCAAAGTGAATCACAAATACTAATTTAAGTCATCAAATCAAGGCATCAAAAAAATCTTTGTGTATAAACTAATGCTATATTTTTAGTTTTCATTTCTTTTCTATACAAAGTAAAGTAATTATTTGAATTATAGAATGTTTTAAGGGTGTAGGGAATTTTCTCAAATATTGTAGATGGAAATGTATATTGGTAAAATATTTCTGGAAAGCAAACTGGCATTTTATAAAAAGAATTCATAAAATAGTTATTGTTTTTCACCAGATGATTCAATTGTAGCAATTTTCTATAAATAAATAATCAGAATTATATTCAGATTTTAGTGTATGATGATGTTCTTCCCAGCTTTATGTATAATAAGAGAAGTATAGCTAGTGTAAATGTTTAAAGAGACATATTTGAATAAATGATATCATGATTATATAAATGACTATCAGGTAAATATATTATAAAATATTTTACAATAGAAGAAATGATAACATAATTGGAAAAATATTTTTTACTGACATTTAAAATAATATTTCTAATATGTGTATATAGCATAAACAAAAGCATTAGTGTATATTTCTGTATAGTAGGTTTATAATTTAGTTCAATTTTCTTTTTTTATTTCAGAACTTTACAGGGGTACAAATGTTTAGGTTACACATATTTTCTTTACATTTCACATATTTTCCAAATTTCTGTAATGTCCTCTACTACTGTTAGGAATACTCAAAATGCAGTGACTTCTGCATTCTTACATTGAACGATCATGAACTAGATATAATACTGATAGAATTGACTTCAAAGAGAGAGTAACTGGAAATATCAATCAAAGTCCATCAATTTCAGAGTAAATATTTTGGAAATATAAATTCTGACAAATATTCTTTAGCATTGGCCATTTAAAGTTGTTTTATTTACATCTTGTTTTTTAAATCATTTTAGTGTGATTATAACATTGTTACAATTCCTTATTTTTCACTGTCTGCTAACCACAAATCTTGAAAAGATTAAACTCTTCATTGTTTAATTACATACATGCTCATGAATTGTTCTTTCACTGAGGCACACAGTCCAAATATAGCACTATTATGTGTGAACAGATCTTGGTCCTCCTATCAACATCCCAAAGCAAACATTTGATTGTTTTTGGTTGTTTAGCTTCCATGTCTTTGTGAAGAGACGAGAGTTCCTGTTGGAGGTGTTTTCTAATTTTATTTCACTTTGGTCTGAGAAGATGCATGGTATGATATACAAATTAGGAGGCATCAGTTTATTAGATTTCAAGCTATACTACAAGGCTACAGTAAATAAAACAGCATGGTATTGGCACAAGAACAGAGAAATAGATCAATGGAACAGAACAGAGAACCCAGATATGAAACTATCCTCATATAGCCATCTAATTTTTTAAAAAGCAGACAAAAACATACACTGAGGTAAAGAATCCTTATTCAATAAATGGTGCTGGGTAAATTGGATAACCACGTGGAGAGGACCGAAACAGGATCCACACCTCTCACCTATCACAAAAATAAACTCACGGCGGATAATAGACTTAAACTTAAGGCATGAAACTGTAAGAATTGTAGAAGAAAATATGGTAAAAAGTTCTTATACACATTGGCCTAGGGAAAGAATTTATGAAGAAGACCCCATGGCAACAACAAAAATAAATAAATGGGACCTGATCAAATTAAAAAGCTTCTGCACAGCCAAGAAAACTATCATGAGTGCAAAAAGACAACCTACAAAATGGGAGAAAATATTTGCACTAGGATGATCACATGGCAGAAATACTCTCCAGGGATTAGGGGGATGGGGGGGCAAATCTACAATTAAAGGACACGGGGAGCACTAAAGGGAGGGAAGGGCATGCCTTTAACCTGTATTTGGGTGAAGCAAAGACATAAAGTGTAACTAGAATGTTTGTACCCTCACAATACCTTGGAATAATAATAATAAAAAAGATATATTTAGTCTCTAGTGATAATAGAGAAATCTAAATGCAAAATTTGAGAGTCACAGGGAAACTTAAAGATTAATTAGTCTACTTTAGGTTAAAGATGGTGAATTGAATCTGTGTGTTTGTTTCTGTTATTACTTTAAAATTCACTAAAATCAGGGCATAGGGATCTTTGAAAACCATAAACCCATAAAGAAAATAAAATGGAAGAGAAGGGAAGATGACCTACAAAATTTTAGCTGCCAGAAAAATAGAAGGCTAATTTGCTCAGAAATTGGATCTACCAGGTACATCAGAAGGGTGGGACAGGAAATTGAGGAGGATGAGGAAGAAGCTGGACTACCAGGTGATCTACTCAACTTCGCAGAAAACTGGAGACTTATTATCTGAAAGGACTAAAACACAGGGACACCAGGTGCTATGGACTAAATGTGTTCCCCCACAAGATTCATATACTGAAGCCTTAACCACCAGTGTGATGGTATTCGACAGTGGGGCTTTTGAAAGGTGATTAGGGTCAGATTTGGTCTTGAGGGGAGGGCCCCCATGATGGGATTAATGGCCTTATCAAAAAAGGAAGAGACACAGGAGATCTCTCTCTTCACCATTTGAAGATACAGCAAGAAGGCAGCCATCTGCAAACCAGGAGGAGAGCCCTTACCAGAGACCAAATCTGCTGGCACCTTGATCTTAGACTTCCCAATCTCCAGAATTGTGAGAAGTAAATGTTGATTGTTTAAGCCATCCAGGCTGTGGTACTTTGTTGTGGTACTTTGTTATGGCTTCCTGAACTGATTAAGATAGCAGGCAAAAGTGAAAGCAGGGACACTGCCCTATAATCAGGAGATTACTTAAATGGTCATCATCTGAATGTGGAAACACCTACACTCTGCCCCCTCCCCCATTGGCCTCCTGCTATATTTATGTCCAGTCTTAGGTATCCCAAGCAGATGAATAGAAGATTGTTCTCCAGGCTAATGCTCCTTTCCTGGGGATCTTGTTAAACAGCAGATTCTGATCAGTACGTTTGGGGTGAGGTCACAGGTTCTATATCTAACAAGCTTCCAGGGATGTAGATACTGTTGGTCATGTTCCATACTTTTAGTAGCAGATTCTAGAATCTCACTAACACAAAAGGCTGCTATTGGGAATGCATACTGCTATTGGGAATTTTCCAACAAAAAGTTCCAGACACATCAATCTAGAATGAATGCCAATCAGCTTTATAGCATCCCACTTCACAATATGAGCAAATGTCCAAGGATTTTGAGACATCTGAGGAATGTCTCTAATAAAAAAGAGTGAGACTGAGCAGAGAGAGGCAATTTGAAGGGAACAGATATTATAAAATCAGATGAAAACTATCACTAATATCCTCAGAAAGATCAGAGGATATATTTTATCTGTGAAATAGAACAGGATTTTATTCAAAGAAAAAAACTAGGGGAAAAGAAAGAACTCTTAGAAGTTAAAATTTCAATTTTAGGAATACAAGGAGGTTTGACAAAACATTGAGGAGTAAAAAATAAGGGGGGAAAGATGGAAAATAAGCAGAGACAAATGAAAAAGAGAGAGACAGACAGAGAGACAGAGAATATTATTCCATCCCAGAAGGCCACAACCTCAACAACAGGAATGCCAAAAACAAAAAAAAAGGGAAAAATATTAAAGAAATTATCCAATAAAATTTCCTCAAATTGATGGGTTTCCAGACTGATAAAATCCACTGGGTGCCTTGCAATGGAAGAAATATACCCACATCTAGGCACCTCATCATTACATGAGAGTCAAAAAAAGTTGATGAGAAAAGTTTGATGAGAGTCAAAAAAAGTTAGAGACAGAGACAGAGAGAGGAGAGAGATCACAGAGCAAAAGTGAAGATAACATAGTTTCTCAACAATAACATAGGAAACTAGAAGACAAAAGAACAATACCTTCAAAATTGTGAGGAAAAATGAATTCCAACTTAAGGTAAGAAATTTATGAAGCAGGGAATCCACCTCAAAAGAGAGATGAAAGAAATCATAGTATATGACATGTCTCAGCTCTGAAAAGTGCTTTCATTAGTAACACAGCTAATAATGTTAATAATGGAAAATGGAGGGAATGATGCGTGATGAGGGGCAAGATTTAATTTAAAGAACTAAAATCTCATCTTCCAAAAAAAAAAATATTTGCAGGTTACACATCTGATAAAGGGCTGATAACTAATATCTATATAGAACTCAGGAAAATCAGCAAGAAAAATCAAACAACCCCATTAAAAAGTGGGCAGAGGACATGAACACAAACCTTTCAAAAGAAGATAGATTAATGGCCAAAAAACATGAAAAATTGCTCCACATTTCTAATTATCAGGGAAATGCAAATCAAAAACTCAATGAGATATCATGGAAGTCTACTCAGCCACAATGAACTATGGTGATCTAGCACCTCTTGTATTATCTTGGATAGAACTGGAGCCCATTCTTCTAAGTGAAGTATCACAAGAACGGAAAAATAAGCACCCCATGTATCACCATCAAATTCGTATTAACTTATCAACACTTATGTGTGCATACAGTAGTAACATTCACTGGGTGTCGGCAGGTGGACGGAAGGAGGGGATGGATATAGTGACACCTAATGGGTGCAATTGCACCATCTGGGGATAGACATGCCTGAAGCTCTGACTTGAGTGGGGCAAAGGCAGTATGTGTGCCCAAAGATTTGTACTCCTATAATAGGCTGACATAAAAAATAAAATAAAATTAAAAAACAAAACAAAACTAAACAAAACACCTGCACCACACATGACTTCTCAAATGCTTGGTTTCTGTAAACGGCATTTCACCAGCACCTTTAGTCTTTGGTGCACTGGGGTTTCTCTAGCTCTAGGCTTCCACAATTTGAGTAGATTCTCCAGCATTCAGGGTGGTCTACAAATTTAATGGCCATCAGGTTCCCTTGGCACCCTTCTTTGGGTGGTTTTGTAGTAAAGTGCCCCTAGCGAGATGTGGTCCCATAAATGGCCTTTTCTGGCACCTTGGAAATAGATTTATATTAAGTTCTGCTAGCACTGAACCACAGAAACCTCTCTGATAGTGAGCCTGGACTATGTCCTCATCGTCAAAGGCTGAATCTAACTCCTGGGGAAAGGTACAGCTTTCCTTGTTTCTTTAGCCCAGTTTTAGAGGTAGTGGCTGTACTTTATATCTGTGTTCTCATATTTGGTAGAGTTCTCTTTACTTCTCCTTACTAATCAATACCTCTTTACTTCAATCTCCTGTTACAGTTAATCATTCTTTATATTAAACTTTCCTTGTTCAAATAACTCTGTGTCTTCTTAATCCTAATGGATATACAACTTAATAACTATATTGACTATAATAACCAGACTAAAAATGATGCTGTTAATTTCTATTAATAATGTCATTTTGTATCCCTTACACTAGACAAGTCATAAAATCCTGACTTCAGCCCCTCATTTTTTAACAGGGTGCTGACTAAATAAACCTGACATTCAGAATGGCAACCATCTCCAAACCATGACATATACTAATAATTGAGCAATTTGGGCTGTTTCATTGGAAAACTTAGGAGGAGGTATCTATCTTCAAATATTTGAAGGTTTATTATATGCCTGAAGAATAATATTTCCTGTCTAATTCCATGGAGAAAGAAATGGGAATATTTATAGAAAGACAAATGTTGCTATAATAGTAAGGAAGGACTTCTAATAATTGGCTGGGTTAAAATGGAATAATAATTTCTCTGTCACTGGAAATGCTTAAATCAAGTCAAGGTGCTTGCTCCTTTCAGATATTAAGGAAGGATAATTTGTATCATAAAGTAGATGCTATCACCATAATTTTCAACTCTGAAAATCACAAATCTATACATTTCTTTCCATAATGTGATTGATAATGATATCATAAAAAATAGTTTGTGAAGGATTTTACATTTATCTTTCAACCAGTTTTGTATTCTTTTGATTACTTGATTGTGTAGATGAGTGAAAAGAAGAATATTTATTCAAATGTAATTTTGTAACTAAAAAGTTACTGTACTGAACTATGTAGGCTTTTAATAGCAACAACAATAAAATCGGGCAAAAATTCATGTAAGTCTCATCTAACAGGGTTTTGAGGAACAGAGACAGAGCTTCTCTCTCTCTGAATATTGCAATCTTGGTATAATTTTATATATGAAATTATTTTTCTTTAATTTCTTTACATTATTCTTTTATTTTCATTGGAAAAATGGGCACTGATGGAGCTCATGAGACATGTAAGCTGTTGCTTAAAATGTTAGTTAACAATTCAAGCACAATAATGTTTGACTGAACTTTAGAAGTAACTTAAGGGTACTGAATAAACTAAACTAAGCTGGCATCTGTCCCAGACACTAGACTGACATGAGAGCTTCAATGAACACAATCAGTTGAGAAACTGATTTCACTTTTTATCACTTGCCACTTGTGCCATTTTAAACCCTTGTATCATCCTTGAGTATTGACACATTTCTAACTTTTATGAAAATACATCTTCTTATGATTCATCAGCATCATTATGTACTATGCTTAAAATGTTCTTTAAAACTTTTTCCCATTTTGTTTTGAAATTCAAAAATTCAGCTCTTTTCTATTTCTATATATCTATTTTAGTACCAATTTTATATTATTTTATACTTTTTTGTTTCAGAATATTATGGGGATACAAATATTTTGGTTACATGGATTGCTTTTGTATTGCTTGTGTCAAAGTTATAAGTGTTCCCTTCACCCAGATAGTGTATGTTGTACCCGTTGAGTGTGATTTAACCTATCCCCTCCTGTCCCCTCCCATCTGCATGATTTCCGTTGAGTTTTACGGCCGTGTGTCTACATGAGTGCTGATCAGTTAGTTCCAATTTAATAGTGAGTACATGCGGTATTTGCTTTTCCATTCTTGCTATATTTCACTTAGGAGAATGATCTCCAGCTCCATCCAGATTGTTGCAACATGTATTGATTCATTTTTTATGACTGAGTCGTACTCCATGGTATACATATACCGCATTGTATTAATCCACTCATTAATCGATGGGCACTTGGGTTGATTCCACATCTTTGCAATTGTGAATTGTGCTGCTATAAATATTCTAGTGAAAATGTCTTTTTGATGAATGGACCTTTTTTTTTTTCCTTTGGGTAAATACCCAGTAGTGGGATCGCTGGATCAAATGGTAGGTCTACTTTTAGTTATTTGAAGACTCTCCATATTATTTTCCATAGAGGTTTCACAAGTTTGCAGTCACACCAACAGTCTATAAGTGTTATTTTCTATCCACATCCACGTCAGCATCTATTGTTTTGGGATTTTTTGATAAAAGTCATTCTCACTGGGGTTAGGTGATATCTTATTGTGGTTTTGATTTGCCTTTCTCTGATGATTATTGAAGTGAAGCATTTTTTCATATGTTCATGGCCCATTAACCTATCTTCTTTTGAAAAGCTTCTGTTCATGTCTATGCCCACTTTTTAATGGGGTTAATTTTTTCTTGGTGATTTGCTTGGCTTCTTTGTAGATTCTGATTATTAGCCCTTTATTGTATGCATAGCGTGTAAATATTTTCTCCCATTCTGTAGATTGTCTATTTGCTCTTTTGATTGTTTCCTTGGCTGTGCAGAAGCTTTTTCACTTAATCAAGTCCCATTTATTTATTTTTTTGTTGCTGTGATTGCCCTTCAAGTATTATCCATAATTATCTGCCTAGTCTAATAAGAGTTTTCCCAACATTTTCTTCTAAAATTGTTATGGTTTCATGTCCTAAGTTTAAGTCTGTTTTCCATCTTGAATTAATTTTTGTAAGTGGTGAGAGATATAGATCCTTTATCAATTTTCTACATGTGACTATCCAATTCTTCCAGTTCCATTTATTGAATTGAGATTCTTTTCCCCAGTGTATAGTGCTGTCTACTTTGTCAAAGATCAGTTGGTAATAAAACTCTGAACAAAACAGGCATAGATGGTACATACCTCAAAATTATAAAAGCCTTCTATGACACCCCACAGCCAACATCATACTAATGGGGAAAAGTTGAAATCTTTTGTACTCAGAACTGAAACAAGGCAAGGATGCCCACTGTCACCACTTCTGTTCAGCATAGTACTAAAAGTCCTAGCCAGAGCAATCAGGCAAAAGAAGAAAATTAAAGGAATCCAAATGGGGAAAGAGGAGGTCAAACTATCACTCATTGCTGAGGATATGATCTTATATCTAGAAAACCACAAAGATTCCACAAAGAGACTCCTGGAATTGAGAAAGAAATTCAGAAAAGTCTCAGTCTACAAAATCAATGCACACATATCAGAAGCGTTCCTATACACCAACAACAGCCAAGCCGAAAATCAAATCAAAGACTCAATACCTTTCATAATAACTACAAAGAAAATAAAATACCCAGGAATATATTTAACCAAGGAGGTAAAGATCTCTACAAATAGAATTATGAATCATTGAGAAAGGAAATTGCAGACGATGTAAACAAATGGAAAAATATATCATGCTCACGAATTGGCAGAATCAACGTTGTTAAAATGCCCGTACCACTCAAAGCGATTTACAGATTCAATGAAATCACCATCAAAGTATCAATGTCATTTTTCACAGATCTAGAAAAAATAATTCTATGCTTTGTTTGGAACCAGAAAAGAGCCTAGATAGCCACAGCAACCTTAAGCAAAAGTGACAAATCTGGGGGCATCACTTTACCATACCTTAGGCTATTCTACAAGGCTATAATAACCAAAACAGCATGGTATGTCTATGTATCTATTATAATTAAGGTGTCTTTACTAAACTAAGCAGGTAAATACATTTGAGTTTGCTTGTCAAGTTGCTCTGTATCAATGGCCAACTTAATAATTCAGGGCCCACAGAATATTTCTAAACTGTATTACATGCCCTCATGTATATACTTACCGGACCATAGAAATATTCAACTAATTTTTATTTAATGACTATTGTATGTTAAGCGTTTGGATAAATACTGGTTATACAAAAGTCAGAATAATGTTATTTCTTTTTCCTGAATAGAAAATCACATCTAGCTTTAAACATTGACTTGTAAAGAATGAATTATAGGAGAAATGTTGCTAGAAATGTTATGTTTAACTTGGTATGGATTAAAGAGAAAATCTAAATATGGCCACGGTCGAAAGGTCAGGGTGTCATTTAAATAGACTTCACATAGACTGTTAGGAGAAGGTATACTACAGAGAAAACCTTCTGGTTAAAATATTGTGCATGCAAAAACTATGGCTATATTTAGACTCATATTGTTGGAGACTGAAGTAGAAGTGACAAAGTGAGATATGATAAATCTGCTGCTCCCTTGGTCTTAGTCTTCCCAGCCCCCCAAATTGTGCAAAACAAATTACTGTTGCTTATGAACTATCCAGTTTATGATATTTTGTTATGTCAACCAGAATAAACTAAGATATGAACTCAAGAGGAAACCAAAAAACAAGGGGTCTATTGACCATAATAGTTCACTTCTAGTGCACAGAGATAGCTGGAAGATGGAGGAAGAGCATTTTGGTGGGACAAATAGAAGATATCCAGTATCCTGTTCTACACAACATTGAAATTTATAAGAATGCTTAAATTTCCTTCCTAAATTTCTCTATTATCACTTCATATATATATATACATGCACAGAGTGAAGAATTTTAATTTTATTGCATACATAAATGGAGTTCATTGAAGGTTTTCCAGAAATAAAATAGCATGCTTAGATTTAGTATTTGTACTTTTTCTAATGTGGAGGGTGGATGGAGAGGTAAATTCATGTGCAGTCAATAATCTAAGCAAATGAAAATACATGTTTCAATTATGTGAATAGCATTGAGTACACACAGTAAGGAGGGAATAGAACATTATCAAGAGCTAAGTTAAAGAGAGTTTGCTAAACAGATTTGTGTCTGTGTCTGAATAAGAGTGTGTCTGTATGAAATATCACAGTGTTAGTAAAGTATGAAATTAAAATTGATTTCAAAGATTCATCTTGGAGTTATTGGTCATGACATTGACCTAAATACAAGGAAATAAGGGGTTCTTGGGGAGATGAAACTAAATTTAGTTGGGATGATGAACTTGAGATAGCTATGAAATGTACAGATGGTGATTAGTGATAAGCAGTCAGGGATATGTGTCTAAAGCTCAAAATAGGGGTTTGAGCTAACATATAAATTGAAGTTGAAACCATAAAAATGGGTAAGATTGTCCAGGGATCCCTACTGCCAAGGAAAAGGGTCAAATTCGTATCATTCACATTTCTAAATGTACCAGATATAATAAAATGAAATAAAAGACATAATGATTTAAAATGAATAAGTATAAAACTTTTATTATGCACAAATGACACAATTTATAGACAGAAAATCTTAAAATTGCTGGAGGAAAAGTAAAACCATACAAGAGCTAATCAGTAAATTTAGCAATATTACAGAACACAAAATCAATGATATATTTATATGCTATAATGAAATATTGGAAAATGAAATTTAAAGAATAACATTTACCATTCAGAGACATAAAATACTTAGTATTATGTTTAATGAAAATTTTTAAAATCTTTACAAAAAATTTTATAGAACATAGCTGAGAACAAATTTTTAAAAGTCTCAAATAACTGAGAGATCTACTGCATCCATGGATTAAAAGACACAAAATTGTTAAATGTCCCCAAAATGCTCTATAGATTTAATGGAATCCCAGATGAAATCTCAAGTAGCTTTTTTTGGTAGATAAGGGAAAACCGATTCTAAAATTTATATAGAAATACGAAAGCCCTAAAATTACCAAAACAATCTTTGAAAAATAAAACAAAATAAATAAAATTTCTTTTTCTGACATAAAGTTTTGCTTTTAAGTGACAGTAAATCAGACAGTGTGATATTAGCAAAAAGATAGACAAATAGTTAAAGCTAAAGGCCACAAAAACTATCAACCTTCTAGAAGAAAACATAGAAGATATTTCTGACTTAAGGTAGGAAAATTTTCTTTGCCATAAAAAAATGGTTATTTTAAGTAATCAAAATTAAAAATTTATGTTCAACAAACTTCAGTAAGAAAGTAAATTGGCTAGCCATAGACTAGAAAAAAATAGTTTCACAGACTTGTCAAAATGCATGCATCCTGAATATATGAAGAACTCCTACAACTCCTTAATAAAATTGTTAACAGTGTAAAATAATTTGCAAAATCTTGAAGTGATGGTACTTCAAAAAAAATATAGAAAAGATAAACAGCTAATGAACACACCACGCTCAATATCATCAGTCAGTAAAGAAACTCAATACTGCTATGAAATATTACTATACATCCTTTTGAATCGCTAAAGTAAAAAAAAAAAGCACCATCCAAATTTTTTAGTGACATGAAGCAATCAGAAATAGCAAAGATTTTTTTGATAGAATGTAAAAGAGTACAATCACTCTTGAAAAATATGTCCGTTTTGTAAAAATGTGAAAATAAATCTATGATCAGCAATTCCATGTCTATGTATTTCACTTATCTAAAATAAATGAAAACATATTCCTATAAAAAGCATTGTGCAAGAATATTGACTGTATTTTTTATTCATAATTGTCCTAAACTGAAAGAACTCAGGTATCTATTGACAGGAGAATGGATAAGCAACCGTGGCATATCTATTCAATGGATAAGTATTCTACAATTCAAATAACAAACCACTGACACTGCAAAAACATCGAGCTCAAAAAGATCATGTTGAGTGAAAGAAGTCAGACACAAAATGGTGCATTTTATGGGATTTCATTTCTATGAAGTTTGAGAAGAGGCCAAAGTTGATTGCAATCAGATCAGTGATTGTCCAGAGTGGGGGGGTGTGAATTGGCTGGGAAGGAAGACAAAGAAACTTTCTGAGATGTTAACAATTATCTGTGTTTTGATACTGGAAGGAGTTATAAAAATGTACACATTTGCCAAAATTGATCTAACTATACATCAAAATTTGTCCACTGTAATGTATGAAAACTACACCTCAAAAATAAAATTAACTGAACATTTCATGGCTTACTTGGCATAGAAGAAATGTATTCTACATGTCCTCTTCAACCAATCTTATAGTAAACAATAAAAAAAAATGCTTCTTGTATCTTGTGGGTGATTTATTTCTCCCTAGAAAGAAATGATAACTATTATCGCAGAGCAGTGGATTTTTACTATGAAAGATTATGAAATGACAATTCAGATTATGGTAAGTAATTACTTTTATATATATTCTTGGTATTATTGTTTGATATGACAATTCAAATGTAATTAGATCAAGAAAAGAAGAAAAATGATAGCCTGATTGATACTAAAATATTCTCTCACATTTGTATTAAATACTAAAAATGAAAAAGTGGTAAGAATAAGCCACATATCAATGTGCTTTTGAAATGTTATTAAAATATTTGCTGCTATAGTTATAATTAAACTTCATTTTTCAAAGAGTAATCTGGATTTCAAATTCAAAATATAACATTGAAGTTGGAAGAACTCAAAATTTAAAACAATAGTTCATTAAAAGAAACTCATATTCTGGTGAATATTTTATAGTAGATGACAAAGAATTAAAGAAGTATCTTTAACATTATTATAATATTTTTCTCAATAAGCAACAATTGATTTCTCATGAGATCGACATTATCTTTGAGGTGAGGTATCATGTTAATCTTTGGCTTGATCACTATGGACTATATATTTCCTTCTAGCCTTGTTTTATTTCTTTGTAGATATACAATACTGTAACAATGTATGCAAACAATAATTATCAACTTATTAAATTTGCATTATATCCAGAAGCCAAAGACTTTGAAAGGGCAATATCGGCAGTCGTAGACAGACTTCAATTACAAAAGATAAAGCTGATACTTATGATAATTTTTGGAGGATGTATTTGAAGTGCCAGTAAAAAAAGGAACCAAATTTGTGTTTGACTCACCCCTTCCTCTGCAAATATTGTTTTTAATTCAGAGGTATCAGAAAGACAAAATGGTTTATCAGCAATTGTGCTAGCTAATTTTTTATGTCAACTTAACCAGTCCATAGAATGCCCAGATATTTGGTCAAACTTCATTCTGGCCATGTTTGCGGGGATATTTTACATTATATTAATATTTGAATCTGTAGACTAAATAAAGCAGACTGCCCACTCTAGAATGGGTGGACCTCATCCAATCAGTTGAAAGCTTGAATAGAACAAAAAAGCTGACCTTTCCATGAATAAGAAGAAATTCCTTCAGCCTGATTGCTCTGAGCTGTGACATCAGTCTTTTCTGACCTTCATATTCAACCTGAAACATTGGCTCTTCTTGTGTCTTGAGGCTGCTGACTTTAGACTAGAAAGAACTACACTGTCAGCTCTCTTGGTCTGCAGGCCTTCCTCCTGGGTCTCTAGCGCACTGACTGCAGATTCTGGGACTTCTCAGTCTACATAATCTTGGGAGAAAATGTCTTATTATAAATTTCTTTCTATGTCTCTATATACATCTTTTTCATTCTGTGTCTCTGGAAAATTCTGACTAATACAATCATAGTATTTTCAAACAGCAAAATCCTGCACAAAAGACAAAAAAGTAAGGCGATCTACCTCTCAATAGTAGATTCAAAACACTGCTGTCCCTGTACTTTCCACCTCAAAACAGATTCATAGGTAATTGGGTCTATTTTACTCCTCTACACAAGTTCTAGGAAGGATGGTGATGGAGTAAAAACAGAATTGAGGGAAACTGGCTATTGACACAGAGAGGATCCATGTTAACAGAAACATCCCGAGTGTTCTTTAGAATAGCACTAAAGTTTGTTCAGACATAGTGACCCAACTCAGCATTCCTTCCTTCTGAGTTATTCTTTATGAAATTTATTGAATGAAAGTGATTCAATTTTTATTTAGTTAGTTTGAAATAAACATATATGTCCAAATTATGGAAGCTATTAGTAATATAACAATCATAAACTTTCTATCCAGATTAAGAAATAAAGTTTAAGTCCCCCATGTATCTCAATCTACCTTATCCATCTCCTTGTACTTATCTGGAATTTGGCATACATCGGTCCCAGAGATGTTTTCCAATTTTATTGCATATTTATCACAAAACAACATATAGTATGATTTTGGTTATTTTTAATCCTTGAAATGAATTTTATTATATTACCTGTATATCCTTTTACATGTTGTTATTTTTCACTCAATACTACATTAGAGGAATTTCTCCATATTGATGCATGTTGCTTTCATTCACTTATTTTCTCCACTTTTATTTGGTCTAACAGTTGATAGGGATAAGATGGTGAACCTCCATTTTGATCATTTTGCCTTTTTTCTTTTCTCCGTTAGTGAAATTGAAAGTACCCTGATGAGTATTTCAGGCATTTTCTGGGTGAAAGAACTGACTTTGGCAGGAGTTTGTATGCCACAGTTGTTTTCTTCTTTCAGAGCCGAGCTAAAGTGTTAATTACTTATTCCAATTGGCAGTCTTGCAAAAATTTCTTTGAAAGCAAGAGCTAAAATTATGGAGATAGTAGCTGTGAAATAAGAGCGTGGCAACCTGCATTTGTATCAAATAAGGTAACAAAAATGGACTAAAGCAGTTTCCCTAAAACTGACCCAAAGCCTTAAACAGAACAAAAGAAAATGTATACAGATCTAAAAATGATTGAAAGGGATAGAGATGGTATAAGCTTCTATTTTTCTGCTATTTAATCCAAATAGAAGGATGATACTCTTTTCCCAGCCCGCAGAATGTTGGATGATTTTAGAGAAAGAACCAAAGAATTCTGAATCCAGAATTCTCTGGCCTCCATCTTTATGCCCAGATAGTGTATGCTTTCTATGCATAAATGAAGTGATGATAATAACAATAATAGCATTGTTTGAGTACTTATTCTGAGCCCAGCAAGATTCTGAACACATTACACATAACCACTTCATTCTTCACAATAATCCTATGAAGTAGAAACTATTATTTTCTTTCACTTTACAAGTGAGGAATTTGATCACAAAGAGATAAACTATCCAGCTCAAAAATGCAAATCTAAAAAAAAAAAAACAAAGCTAATATTGAAATCCATGCTAAAATTTGCTCATTTTGTTCAGATACTATTGGTGGACATGTTACTACTTAACATTTCTGTTAATCCCTCAGGAGGAACTCCACACTGTAGGAATAATCTCATTTAGAATCGATGCTCTGAAGATGGAGCAAATTCTTCCAGATATACTCAGATAAATTGAAAAGAACTTGGGTTCAATTAAAAATGAATTTGTTTTAAATACAGACCTATAATTTACTAGGACTGACCATTACTTTTCAGAATGGAATAATAATAATACTTCATGTATTATTGTGATAACTTAATACATTAATTTATAGAAAGTTGTATTGGCTGAGGTTTCTGGAATTAGATGTGAGACCCACAATTAAGAAAAAAAAATGTGAAAATCCCAAAGTTGTGGATTTAGGGAATGACCTATAAGAGCTAACTAAAATTCCAATGACAATATCAGTGTACCATTTTAACAAAAACAGCCTTACCACTACCTGATGGTGACAGTCACCATTTATGTGAATACAAGAGTAAAAATTGAAGAGGTCTAGGAATGGCCTTTGAATTAGGCACAGTTCATAAAAAGAACCTTACTTTCCTTTCTATAAGGGAGAAAAACATTAAAGGAAGATCTCATGAAGACTATGACTGTCTGTACAAAGAGTGTGATGTTTATTCCATGGTTGAATGTCTGTTATTCACTGAATATACTGATCTTCTCAGAGCTTCCAGAGATGAACAAACACATGGACAGGAACTGGCAGGTAGGATAGCAAGGAGAAGAGAGGGCAAGGACACCCGCCATCCAAACCTGATTTCAGAGAGTCACAGATAATTAATTGATCCATCTCTTGCCCATAGGGCTCAAGACTGTGAGTCATACAGGGGACTAGCTATAGGTTTGTGCGGGACAAAACCAGCATAGAGCAAAGAGACACTTGTGGACTTTGACATGCCACTTCCAGAAATTTGTTTGAACTGTCAATGAACCAGTACTATCTGGTTAGACGACATAGGATCCAGCCTTTACCTCTCTTATGTTACCATTGGTTGGACAGCACAAGTCCAATCATCAGTCTTCTAGCGATAGAAAATGGACTGGATATGTAATTATGACTCACTAAGAAGCAGACATCAAATTTACTACAGAAAGCCACCAAAGAAGATGTTGTTTGTTTTCTGTGAACAGCTTCCCTTTCACAACCTGAACGGTAAGCACAGGGAGATAAGGGGGCAGGTGAAAAGCAGATTTTTGGCTTTCTTTGTGTCTTAGGCAGCTCGAGCTTTCAGTTAAGCTTACACTGGCAGGGGATTGGAGCAGAGAGAGGAAAGTTTTGAATAAAATGTGAAGTTGAAATTATGAAACGAAAAGGGCAATGCTGTAAGATCTAAAAGTATCTGCTTTGATAACCTTAAGTATTTGAAATGTATAGAATTAAACCGAGATGCCATTAAGGAAGCCAGCTACCCAGTAGCAAGGTGGGAGGATTGATGGAACATAGCTGGTAGCCGTTACTGGAAAAATAGCACGAACGAGTCTTCAAACACCTGTAAGTTATAATTGAATCCTTAATCAGTGTGCCAGTTTATAAGCTATTGTCTTTAGCTCCAAACTTGGTTTTCTATACTCCATTTCATGTTGCTGGGGCTTGAACTATGGAAACCTCGGTTCTCATTTGTCACCTGGCTCCTTGCAGTGTTCTACCAATAGGGGAAAACAGAGGGAGCCCGAGAGATTGGAGAACACAAAAGACATGCCCTCCCGTCTGTGTGTTACACTTGTTAGCATTACCACTGCAATATCCTCTCACCATTTCACTAATCCTAATGATACCTTTTTTGTTATTCTGGGCACCAGCTGAACAACGTCATTTCCTTAGAGGGGCCAGTAACAGATCCATAGGATCCCTCCTTTCATCTTCTAGTTTCTAGTATTTCCAGCTTCTTCCCTTTCTTATCGCAAACTTAGGGGTGGCATTTGGTTTTTAAAATTACTATGACTTTGTATAGTAAACTCAGTGCTCACTTTGCTTTTCCTGTTTTCCAGCACTAGTTCAACCATTTTTTGTAATATTTATCCTAAGATATGGTGGCACTTTTGATTTCTTGATTGGACCCTGATTGATAGAACAAGGTTTAATAGCTACAGGCTTGATAGATAGCAGGTACTCAGTAAATAACAATTTCAGTTCACTGGCTGGCAGTGGAAATAGAAGTTGGAGTTCTCCTATGCTTTTTTCTCCTCCCTGAGTATTTACTATTAAGAGGAGCATTGTCTTCCTAATAGCACTATGAGGATTTATTTGTACACCTGAAATAACCTTGATAGCGAATATATGTATCGCCTATATACATATACATATTCTCTAGCACAGTATGCATATCGCTGTATATGAATGTATATGTATGTGCACACAGATACATATATTCTATCATACGTGTATATGTATATGTGAGAGAGCAAAGAAAATAGAGGAGCATTACTTTTAATAATGCCAACATTATTTTTGGTTTTAAGATTTTTATATAGTGTGTATGCTTAGACAAATGGTGTTGTAGAATCATATATATCATTTGATAATCACAGATTTCAAGATTCTTACATTTTTAAACCTTACACTTGGTGACAGTAGGAATGCACGTTTCTATGCATTAAAAGTTACTACCTAGGTCATTCCATAACCACCTTAAAGTTTAATCGATATGTAATTAAGGAATGTGCTTTATAATCGTGTCTCTGAGCTCGGTACGTGTCTCCTGTCCGTTTGCTGCCCCACCGTTATATATAGCGTGGCTACATCTATATAACATCTTTCTGGTTTACAGATGTAAATTTTGTCATGTTATATTCTTATGTTCAATAGTTTTAATTAAATTTATCTCTGGCTTTATTTTTTTATTTTACCTTATCATGATTATTCTTTTTATTCAGGTGATTTCACCTTCCTTAGTGAACGGCTCAGACATCTCCTGAGAATGATAAGTTGTTTAACAAGGTTGACATCTCATTCTGTTGCAGGGAGACAGATGCTGCTGATGTCACCCCAATGAATCTGAAGTGTGCAATCTTTGATCATTTTAGATTTTTATACCTGGAACCCCTGGGTAACAATTAGTCTCTAACAATGCATTTCAATCTTCTTACAGAAATCTCTGATCACTCATAATTTTATCTATTCACATGGAACAATACATAAAAATGAAACAGACCTATCTTTCACCACCTGTAACCTCCAAGTGAACAAAGCTTTTGACTCCCAATCATCCTGAGGCTTCTTAAAACAGAAATAGATATTTACTTAACTTGTTGCAGAGGGGTGCTTGGGAAAAAAGTGTCAATGGATAAAAACAGAAAAAAACAACAAAACAATAAAGGGAAGAGAAAGAACTTTGAAAACCCAAGATCATTTGTCATCCTATAAATATATACTCATCTCTGAAGGTCCATATATACAAATATTTGTAAAAACGTGTATGCAAAATATGAAATATTTCGTTTCATTTTTCTATGTGCTTTAGCACAATCACTATGGCATCAACAACCAGAATATACTCTGACACCTGTGGAAATATGTTAGTACTTTTTATTATTCTGTCTTAACAATACATTGTGAGGTATGTGAAAGCAAATCCTATATCTTAAACTCTAAATACCTACAGCCTAACATGTAGTAATTATATATTCATATATATAATATATATGTATATATAGTACATTTTATAGCAAATACATATATTATTGACTATTGAATAAATCTAGATCACCTTTTTTTTTTTTTTTTTTTTGAGACAGAGTCTGTGTTGCCCGGTAGATCACCTTTTAATCATTCATTCATTCGTCATACACTTGTTAAGTGTCTAATTTACACCAGGCATTGTAAGTGGAGCAGGGCTAAAAAAACAGTAACAAAGACACTAACCAAAACTTATTGCATTCATGAGGCTTATATTCTAATGGGATGATACAGACACCATCAAATAAGTAATTGAAAAATATATGTGTATCAGATAGTAATAAATATCATTGAGAAGAGCAAAGAAAGTAAAGAGGATAGGTAAGTGTGTGTGTGTGTGTGTGTGTGTGTGTGTGTGTGTGGTGTAAATTTTAAAAAGGGTCAGAAAGATCTCAAGAGAAGAGATTTTTAAATAATCATGTGAAAGATATGGAAACAAAATAAGTCTTGTAAATAATGATGAAGGAAAGGGCACTTGCAAAAGCCTTGAGGCACCAGTGTGTCAGAAAGGCTTAAAGGACTATGAGGACCATGCATTCGAAGCTCAATGAGCAAGATGAGTGTATAAAGTAAAAGATATAATTAGATGGGTATTTGGAACCTACCTATGCAGTTTCTTGTTAGTATTATGACCGTAGATCTTAATCGAAACAAACTTGGAAACCACTGTAAAGTTTTGAGATGAGGAGACTAATCAGATTAAGGGTAGATGTAAGAAGCCTGAGCAAAAGGCTATTGATTGACAATAGGGTAGGAGGGGTGTTTATTAAAAAATGCTGGATTCTATGGTATCCTGAAGGTAGTTTCAACAAAATTTGCTAATGGATATGATGTGGGATATGAGAGGAAATGAATCAAAAAATATAAACTTTAGCTAAAAGTTAATTGATCACCTATGATGAACCTATCACTGTTTTAAGTGGTCTTAGATTATATTACTTAATTTAATTTTAGAAAGAAAATATTTTGTGGTAGAGCTCATAAATTCTCTCATTTTGCAGATGTGAAAATTAAGATATTTACAAGGACTGTATCTTGCTTAAGTCAGATGCTTACACGTGACAGATTCTGGATTCCAATCTAGGCAGTCTGGCTCCACTGTCCGGCTCTCAATCATGGAGCTCTGTGGCCTCTGTGCTGGCCTTCAGAGGGTTTGTTATGAGAAACCGAAAGGTTATGTTTGCTAATGCATAATACGTGCAAAACTGGTAAAGACTAGGGAGACAATCAAGAATTTGTTTTCAAAGATGTTAAATTTGAAATGTCAAAAAGGAAATTGGACATACAAGTAAAAATGAGAGTTCAAATTGTAGAGATTAAATTTGGCATCATCAAACTGTAAATTAAACTACTGGGCAAAGGTCTTAGGGAAGTGAGTCTAGGTAGAGTGTTCCATTACTGGGTATACTCTTTATTTTACTTTTATTTTTAAAAATCAGATAAAGAAATAAACAATAATAACAAAAGAGGAGAAGAAACAGCATTTGGAACATATTATTATTTGTGATATTAGAAATGTTCTCCCTGGAAATAGTTTACAGATCTACATTTTGTTGTGCTTTCTTGTGGCTTAAATGATTAAGAGCAGTTATGACCAATAAGTACCTTTTATTCTCTTTCATTTTTATGTATCTAAATACAATCATTTCAAAATAAAATTAAGTTTTCTCTGTTAAATTTATGGAAATAAAAAGCCAGAGTTTTTCTTTTGAACAATCATAAAATAATTTGAAAACAAACATATCATCTAACACAATGAGCTAGCTGTGGAATTCAATATAAGGTTAATTCTTATGCAACCTCCATTGGGTATGTATGTCACAGAAACATGAGAAAATCTGATTATACTCTGTTTTATTTACTATTTCACTGTTTAAAGAAGATGAAAAACAACTAAATAAGTCCGTAATGAATTCTTTTAACCAAGATATTATAGTACATGCTCCATGCCAGACATTGTCTAAGCATTTCACAAATATGAACTCACGTCACCCTCCTGACATTTCTACATGGCAGGAACTCTATTATTAACAATTTAAAGATGTCAAAAGTGGACAAACAGAAATGTTAAGTGTGCTGAGAGAAACACATTTAGCAACTGGTGGTGCCAGGATTTGAACCTAGGCAGATTGGCACTATATCCGTGTGCTTTTCATCCATATGAAAATGTTATTCTAATTGACCATTGACTTTTTTTCGTATTTATCTTATATGTTGACAACTTGAATATACATGTCAAAGATTGAGGAAGAGAGATTTTACTTAAGTAGGCTTTTGATTACGTATTTTTCAACTGAAATTCATGACACTGTATTTCCTCAGCTTTTCTTGAGGCAGGCCTTGCTTTGTGTAATGCTCCTTATAAATTATTACATCTGCTCACTTTTACATCATCTCTTTCCTGCCACCATCCTCTAGGAGACTGAGGAGAGTAGTGTGGTTAACCAAATTCTCTCCATTCAGAAGGACTATCTATAGTGTAAAATGGAAGGAAATTAAGGGATCTTTTAATCTAATTCCCCATTTTTTTTTTCTTGGAAGGAAGTTGAAACAGAACATAATCCAAATTCATTCCTACAACACTTGGTTCAGTGAGAACTTAATTTAGAACAGGGTCAACAAACTTAAATTCTGTGTGGGTCAGATAGTAAGTCAACTCAGTTTTCTGGGCCACAAACGGTCTGTTCTATTAATATATCCTGCATTGTTTATTTTAAAACCCTTGAAATTGTAAAAATAATTGTTTGCTCTCAAGGCTGTACAAAATCAGGGTACAGGCCTGACTTGCTCACTGGTCATAGATTGCACACCTCTGATCTAGTTGTGTACTTTTCAAAAGTTATCAATCCTAATTTTACATGGCAATGATAAATCTAATTAATCTCTCCTTCCTTCATTCAACTTTCTACAAATATTTATTAAGCACATACTAGTTTCTGGGCCCCATCCTTAATGCTGAAGATATGGTAGTGCACCAGGCTGACCAAGGCTCTATACTTATTGAGTTTTCCCTGCTGTAGAACAGAAAATAGGAATACCTAAAAGTAAATAGAAAACTATAGATTCAAATATTAATAAGTGAAGTAAAGTGAACAAAAAAAAATCTCCAGGACTGGTTGAACAGAGAGGGTGGGCCCTATTTTGTTTGGGTGGTTAGGGAAAGCCCTTCTGAGAATATGTCATTCAAACAGAGATGTGAATGAACATATCCATATCAGCAAAATAAAGAAAAAAGTACCAACATCAATACATACATTTTGAGAGGCCAAGATTCTGGTAGCTGTCAATGTAGAATTTTTGCACTCATAGTCTGCATGACAGAGTTCAGTCAACAAAGAATCTGGGTCAGAGTTGAAAGTGTTCAAGAAATAGGAAAGAAGCAAACTCATATTCCTAGACTACAGTTAATTGAGAAGGGTAATGATAAATAGGTCCTAGGAGGTAGGAATAACTCTATTATGGTATTTATAATTTATTTTAATTGCAATGGTAAATTATTGCAGGATTTAAGTAAGGGAGGAATATTATCAGATTCATGTTTAAAATAAATTACCCTGGAGAATGCATTATAAGAAAGCAAAAGTGATATTTGAAAATGTAGATGTTATTTCCCACCCAAAAAAGTGGGAGACAGGTGTGGTGGTTCATGCCTATAATCCCAGCACTTTGGGAGGCTGAGGCAAAAGGATTTCTTGATGCCAGAAGTTCTAGACCAGCCTGGGCAACAAAGCCAGACCCCATCTGTAAAAAAAAAAAAACAAAAATTAGCAGGGTATGGTGACGTTTGCCTGTAGAACCAGCTACTCAGGAGGCTGAGGTGGAAGGATCCCTTGAGTTCAGGGGTTCAAGGCTGCGATAAGCTATAATGGCACTATTGCAATCCAGCCTCGGTGATAGAGCAAAACTTCATCTATAAATAAATAAATAAAATATTCAGGGAAAGACATCAAAAATGCTCTGTGATGCATAGTTTATTATCAGAAATAGAAATATAAGCACTGATTATGTTAACAGTTACTGTTTATTATACATTAAAGAATTCCAGGCTTCTTTTTCAAAAAGAAAAAAAAGAGCACTTTTGTAGGATAAACAAAACATGAAAAATAAGCAACAAGCGTTCTCTTATTTTTAATAGTGTTTTCCAAAACATTAGATATTGGCAGATTCAGGAAACTCAGGTGGCACATCAAGTTGTATTGATTTTCTGTGGGTAATTAATTTGTGTGCCTTTATAAAGAGCTATTTAAGCTCTTGATATTTTTTCTTAAAATTGCAAAAGCCTAACCATAGTTAAAAGAACATTTGATGTGCACCAATGACGATTCTTCCTTTGAATCTATTGATTTCTAGTATAATCATAAGCATAATTAATGCATTTGTTCAAAAAGAAAATGAAATTACACTTGTCTTTCCAAAATTATACCTGCATATTAAATGAAAACAAAGAGGAAACAAATTAGGAAAGGAAACAACAGGGAAAAGAAAGTAATAAAGAGAAACAATATTAATCAATTTCTGACAAAGATAATTATTTAAATTGATGTTTATGTTGGACATGGTCGCTTTATGTACCAATAGGAAGCTATGTTTTTACATGTTAGATACATTTAGATATATAATAAAAACTGCTTTTAACTTTAACCTGTCTAGTCTTTTCTCCATCATTAACTCCCAAGTAGTCTAACTACTTTCATCTCCTCCCCGAGCACGTTAATACACTTTCACCCCCACAGTAGCTAACAGAGGAATGATCTGTTCAAGAATCAAACCAGACCTTTAAACATGTTTGCTTAAAATTCTTCCTACAGTTCCTAAAACGCTGTATAATTCAAACTCTATACTGTGGTCTATACCACCCCAAATTAATTTACTTCCTCCATCTCTCAAATCACCCAGTTTTACCCACCAACTTCCTCTCATTTCTGAAGTCTCATCTCAAATATCATCTCCACAGAGAATTCCTTGATCAGCTTGGTTAAATCACCCTTTACTTGCTACTAGTGTCTATTTTGTATTTCCTCCAAGGTCTATTTCAATCTGTGATTGTCTCGCATGTGGATATTTGCTTGCATTGGTTGCCACCCGTCAGTATATTATGTAAGTTCCTCTAATGGAGAGAACTTTGCTTACCCAGGACCCCTCCACTCACTGCATAAAGTAAATATGTAGCAAACATTTCTGGAATGGATGTATAAGTAAAATTATAAGACTGGGAACATAATATACTATTGAAAAATAATATGACAGGATATTCCTGACACTCCATTTCAGAAACATAAGCTGATACATAATTGCATTTGTTCATACTTCCAGGCGAAAAGGTCATGTGGTTCACATGGTATCTAACTGACTTCTCTACTGATTTCTTCCTTCTCCATATCCATTGGCATTATATAAAATATGAATAGAAAGCATATTGAAAACTCTAGAATTGTGCTAAGTTAAATGAAAGTGCCATTTATCTAGGTGTCAAAATTGAGGCATTCCCCCTGTGTCTAGCACCAATGAATTGAAAGCCCTGATGCACGGCTTCTCAGGAAAAAATACAGCATTGCTAGCAAGTAAGTATTGCAGGAACCTACAGGACGCCATTGCAATATACTAATTCGGAGGAAAGAGGTCAGAAAGTGAAGACAGGTTGTGGAAAATGGGGGAAGAACTCTATTTGAATTAACTAATAGTTGTTTCTGAAATCAGAAGTATTTGACAAAGGCATTGAATGGTCTCTGAGGCCACATGGTAACTATGCCTAGCAAAGTTGTTGTGGTGTGATAAGAGTTTTACCCCCAAAAGGAACCAGACATAAGAGCGATATTGAACTTCCAATTCAGGAAAATGGAACAAAAGATCAGATAGAGGAACATGTTTACTTCTCCCTAACAGTATTGCTAATAATGATAATAATACTTACAGCTACTGGAAAGTAAGAGTACTCTTTCTAAACAGATTCCATTCTAAGTACTTTGCACACATATTAACTCAAACCTCTCCGCAATGCTATGATATAGCTCCTCTGGTTACTCTATACATCCTCATTTCGTAGATTAAGAAATGTAAGCAGAGAGAGAAGAGAGAACTTTCTCAAGGCCTAGGTTCATGCCCAGGCAGTGTGAACTCTCCACTATCATATACTGCCTTGGATGTTGATTTAAACAAAAAAGAAATTAAAATGCTGTAATGTGGCAAGCAATATTCCTCTGCTGAGACTTTCGAATTTAGCTACTTATTCTCATTCTTTGGATTACTAAAATCATAATATAAGAAACAAAAACTTCTCTAAGTAAGGTACAGAAGAACATTTCCAACAGCACAGACGCAGATAACGAAGAAGACATAGAGAATATTACTAAGTAAAATAGTTTATACTCTAGGTCTGGAAAATCCATTTTCTATCTAAAATGAGTAGAAAGAGAAAACACTAAAAACAATACAAACATCCATCAAAATCAACCAAACAAGAATCCAAACATTCACAAAATCCTAACGCAGAGCCAATTAAAATATTTGCAACCTTAGGAAAGGATAATAAACATTGAAGATGGATGACAGAAGTAAAATTTAGAAAACATTTGTTTTTTTGCTGCAAATTAAAAATATAAAAAGACTATAAAAAAATAAGACATAGGATAATAATTAAAAATGATAGAAAATTTTATAAGGAGCTGGATAAAAAGAATTGGAAAATATATGGAAAAGTGTTATAAAGCTCATACACATAAAATCAAATTGTTATAATTATTATAGTTATCAAAAACCAGAGTTGTCACTGCAGAAAATCAAGCCAGTAATTTGTAGAACAGATTGGAGAATTTTTCTTTGATGCAGAGGACATTGGCTAAGTGTTTTTGACAAGACAAAACAGAAAAAATATTGATGAAACAACATATAATGTTGGCCATTGGTAGTTGGGATTTAAGAAATATGCAAGGATAACTGGAATAGAGGCAATCAGCCTATTCATAAGGTAGTAATAATACAAGAGTATAGCAAATTTAAGGAAAATTGATTTTCAAAGATATCAATGTCAGATATACTCATTTTATTTAAATAAAGTAAACAAAAACATTGACAGCTCAAAATAAAAAAAATTAGGATGGTCTCAAATTTCTCTCTAATATTATATGCCTGAAGAGAAAAGAGTTTAGACAGTAAACACTGTGACATATAATTATCTAACAAAATTGTGTTTCTATATTTAAAAGCCACAGAAATATATTTTGACATATTTAAAGTGTATCTTGACATATTTAAAAAATATACTAGCTACATATGTTTCCTGAAAAAAAAGAAAAGAAAAGAAAAAATGGAAAAGGAAAAACAAATGTTATATTGGAAAGAATCAAGAGGTTATTGTATAAAAGAATTTTGATTGAATGTAGAAACCAGTTAAATAAAGACTTAAATTCAAATAAATTTTTCTAAATTGTTTTCAAAGTAGTAAATAATGATTAAATTCTAATTAAACAAAATTTATCATCATAATTTAAATATTTGCTATTTTTAAGTGGCACAACTGAAAGAATTGTTTGGGAAAGGACACCACAAACAGATCAAAATAAAGAAATTGAAGCAAATCTGCTAAATAAATTTTACAAGAGAATGCACAGATTTTTGGTTCAATGCATATTCACAAAATTTTTCATGATTTAAGCCACAAAATAAATATGAATAAACTACTGAAGTAGAAATTGTGCAGATCATATTTACTTATTAGATGCATTAAAATAACTTAATAGTAAAAATTAACTGAGGATATACAATTACTTGGAAATGAAGCTCGTATTGCATGTACAACAATCCTAAATATTTTTTCAAAAAGGATATAAACCAAAATTACAGTATATTTAAAGTCTAATGGCAAACTGAACAGTGTTACCAGAACTCAACATCTGAAATTGAATTAATTAAATGTTCCATTTAGGAAACACAAAAATACAATTAAATTAATAAAAGGAATATAAAAGAAAAAAGGTAAAGATATTAATTAGAAAATAGAATAGAGTCCCAGATTACAGATGAATAAATTCAAGATGGATTAGAAGTTATAATGTAAAAGAAACACAGTACAATTTGAAGAAAACAGAAGGGATATTTTTTGCTTTCAGAGAGAAATGACCATTCTAGGCAAATAAACCGCACAAGAAAATCTGAGGTCAATGATTGATAGATTTGAACATGTTATATATTAAAAAATACAGGTATATTTAAGTGATTAAACAAACAAGCAGTAAAGAACAATCCGGAAAATTGTTTTAAACAGAAAAGGTTATAATCACTATTCTATATAGAATTCTTATTTTAAAAAATGAGTAATAGTAAGGGCACATGAACAGATGATCTTCACAAAAATACAAAAATCCAATAGTCATTTAGCTGATTACTAAAAATATAATTGAAGGAATAAGAGACCGTCTTCATTTTTCCCGCTTTGTATATCAAAGAACAATATTGGAAGCTATTGGAAGCTAATGCCTATCAGTATAGATAAAACTATTTAAAGCTGGCTATTGGGAAAAAACATATTATCACAAAAGATGACTGTCAGATGAGTGTGTACCCATCTTCTTAACTTCAGAATTTTTAGAGTACCTGTCCAAGAAAAATATTAAATGTTGAGCATATTATCAAATAGTTTGAAAACAAAAGCGAAAAACTTTAGATAATGATTGAGAATTGTTTATATCAAAATTCTAAAGATAAAAAAGGGTAAAAAAGAACAAATATAGCTTCAAAGAAAAAATCAGTTTAAGAAACTGATGGTCTGAATCTTCAAATACATTTATGTTTATATTTTGAAAATTAAAGAGCAAATTATCACACAATAAATTTCAAAAAGTTAAGATTAATCAATTTTTATGACAAGTCATAGAATTTACATATTTCAATATGAATAGTATAAGCCTTGATTTTAAAATACCTTGAATTAACTTGAGATTTTGGGGGAAAGGGACTACGATTTCTTTGCTTAACTTGAATGTCACTCCTAAAAATTGAGAATATAATTTCACTTCTATGTATCATGATAGAGGAAATAGAACAGTTTAATCTGTGCTTACTAATTTATGAAATGATTAAAGAAACATAACTGAAAATGAAAAAAGTTATGTAAAATATAAAGAAAAACAATATAAAATCTATGACTTTCTATTAATTCAAAATAAATGAATATAAATATATGAATGCATAATTCATAAAAATTTATTAGTATTCTGTATAAATATTTGGTTGTTGAATCTTTTCTGCCTTTCCAGTTTATATTTTTCAATTGATTGGTTTAATTTTATGCAAAAAAAAATGTGATTTAAATCATACTACCTGTTAGCAACTGTATTAGAAGCAAAAGAGACCCAGAAGAATAAGAAATGGCCCCTAAACTCATTGTTACTTATCAATTAAAACTTATCAAATAATTAGAATATATTTTATTAATAGTGTAATAGATGTACAAAATAGTAACAAAAAAAGAAAGCACAGTGTTAGAGTTTTCAAAGGTAAGCACAGCTAGACACCTTAAGGTGATAAGGACAGTTTTTAATCAGTAATGTAGTATTGTAACAGGAAAAAGGGTACAATGTGTCCTAAACACCAATTCAATTAGGAGATAGGTGACTGGGAGTTTTAAGGAAAGAATGAGGGAGTTGAGAGGGCGATGGAAACTTGGAAAGTTAGGGAAGTGAAAAATTACAGTGTAAATGAGAATTGAATCAGTTGCGGTTGTTAGCTGGCGATTACAGAAGTTAGGACTCTATCCTCCCACAAAGGAATTGCTTTGAGGTCCTTGAGTTACACACTCCTCACTTGTAGGTGATACACGTGCATACCAAAGGGACGGAGGGAGGATTGCCAGTTGTAATCCCTTATACTGCTGAGTACACTTATGCACAGAGGGAAGTAAAACAGTGGAAATGAAACAGGGCGATGGGGAAGGAGCGGATGGGTGAAAACCTACCTAACGGGTACAAGGAACACTATCTGGGTAATGGTTACATTTATAACCCTGACTCAAGCATAACAAAATTAACACATGTAAACAAAAACATTTGTACCCCTGTAATATTTTGAAATTTTTTGAAAAAAGAGAGAATAGAGGAAAGAGGAGAACTATATTTTCAAGCAAATAAAGGCAACCTACCACTCATATTGTGAGATAACAGCCTTAATGAAAGGATTGGTATTAATTAGATTAATAAAATATACTTCTAAAAGAAAAAAAAAAAGCAAGCTCCTTTTGTATTATCCTGGATAGAGCTGGGGCCCATTTTACTAAATGAAGTATCACAAGAATAGAAAAACAAGCACCACATGTACTCAGCATCAACCATCAAACCGTTATTACTGACTTAACTGACCAACACTTATGCGCACATACAGGAGTGACATTCATTGGGTGTCGGGCAGGTGGGGGGGGAAGAGGGGATGGGTATATTGACACCTAATGGGTGAGGTCCGCACCGTCTGGGGGATGGACGCTCTTGAAGCTCTGACTTGGGTGGGGCAAAGGCAACATACGTAACCTAAACATTTGTACTCCCTAATATACTGAAATAAAAAAAAATTTTTTAAAAAGGGTGATCAGAGCCTATCTTCAGATATTAGCTAGAATAAATAGTAAATTCCTTTGACAGTCTTGAGCTTTCTTAGGAAATTTAAGATCATTCTGGGGACATGGTCTTGAACTGTTAGAAACTGTTAGTGCGTGTTTAAGTCTTTTAATGTTTGGGGAGGAGGATGGATGAAATCATTTGCGTTAAAGAGTCTGCAATTTTTATAGACCCAGATCGAGGCATAGTCTGGAAGAGGGCACAGAGGAGCCTAGCTAGAGTGCGGTCAAGGAGAAAAACTTTCTTAGAGCAGAAGATAAAATGTCTCTCAGATTGCACATTATTTTAACGTAAGACATTACAGGTCTCTGATTCGTGATGTATTTGTTTTGATGTGGAAAAATCCCATCTAAAATGTTAAAACATATTTTTAAACAAAATAATAGTAAGGATATACAAAGAACCTAGCACAGTGCCCGGCATAAATTGCACAAGAATAAATATTTTATTTTGGAATAAATGAAGGGGGTTGAACATTAAGACACTACTGTAAATTGCAATGTCAATTTCCCTATATGTAGGTAGATAATAAGATTGATGATGAAGTTTCCTTATCGATCTTGTTCATCCTCAGAAAGAAACTGTTACATTGACTGTTTTGATACTGTGGGAAAAGAAATCAAATCTTTAAAATGTGCCAGGACTTCATAGCTGCTATTTAAAATGTTGTTTTGCTGCTTACCTTTTTTTCCCTTTTGCTTTTTAATGAACAGCTTGTTTCTGAAGTAGACACACACAATTTGGCACAGTTCTCTGCAGCTCAGCACAATATGGTTGAATTGGCAGTCTCTGCTCTGAGGAAGCTGTTATTGTCTCAGCACCAAAACTTCATTAGTCAAATCCCTACAGAATGAGATCTTTACAAGGCAGGGATGAGACTAATGGCGTGATGAGGGCACTGATATGCTAATCTTTATACTTGAAGAGTGTTTACAGTAGAGAAAGTACGGCTGAGTTATAAAGCATATGCTTTTCTTTGGTGATTCATTAATGATAAAGGCTGGATTTTTCCACCCGAGAATTGATTTTGATAATAAAAAAGTAAAAAATCTTTTTATTATACACATATATTATATATAAAGTTAATTTAAAAATAGCCACTTATATGCTTAGTGGTGACATTAAAATATAATAGCAGTTCACAAACATTACATTTTTCAAATATTGCACCAATAATATTTGCTGGTAGAATTAAGCTTTGCATTTTATAAAATTGTCAGTTAATTAGAATTTAATAAGGGACAAATATATCTGGATGTATGTTTACCATATGCTATAACTTTTTCCCACTGTATTTTCTTTTTTAATTTTTTTGTAAAGACAAGGTCTCACTGTGTTGCCCAGGCTGGTCTTGAACTCCTTACCTCATGCATCCTCCCTCCTCATTGTCCCAAAGTGTGGGATGACAGGTATGAGCCACTGTGCCACATCAGATTTTTTCTTAATATTTCAAAAATAAATAACATATTTCCTATAGTTATAAAGTATAGGAACATAATAAATATATTTTCCTGATGACTTTGTCATTATTATGAATTATACTTGAACTACTTTGTAAAATAGATATTAAGAATTGAAGTGAAATATTTTACCATGTAGAATAAAAATCTCAATAGGCCAAAATTTTCTCTATACAAAAGACATAAAACACACACATAATACACAAACATATACACACACAAGATTACATATAGTCATGTGTTGATTAATCATGGAGATACATTCTGAGAAATGCATAGTTAGGCAATTTTGTCATTTTGTCAACTCGCAGACTGTACTTACACAAACCTAAAGGGTATAGCCTACCACACACCTAGGTTATATGGTATAGCCTGTTGTTTTATGCTACAAACCTGTACAGCATGTTACTCTACTAAGTATCTTAGGGAATTGCAACACAATGGCAAATATCTGTATATCTAACTGTATCTAAACAAAAAAAGGTACAATAACAATATGGTATTAAAATCTTATGGAACCACTATTGTATATGTGGTCTGTTGTTGACTGAAATGTCATTATGTAGCACATGATTGCATTTAATTCCAGGCACTGTCTACATTTAAAATTTAAAATGAATGTATTTAATAATAGGAAGACTTGAAAGTTCTAACTGAATTCTAAATTCTAATACAGACTGTTAAAAGATGTGTCACTGAATCAATAATATTAATACATTTTTGTAAGAAAAATTACATGTTATATATACAATTTAAAATATACAACATGAGTCACAACATTTAAAATGAGAACAAAATACTTAATGTATTTTAAAATATTGTTCATGATAAACTATGGTAGAGTTATGCTAAGCTTATAGGGAGCATTCAGAAAATACATTATTTATTTGTTTACATGATTATATACATATTTACATATATTTTTAGAGATAGGTCTTGATCTGTCACCCAGGCCGGAGTGTAATGTCATGATCACAGCTCTCTGTATCCTCGAACTCCTGGACTCAAATGATCCTTCGACCTCAGTCTCCCTCCCAAGTAGCTAGGACTATAGGTATGCACCACCATGCTTGGCTATTTTTTTTTTTTAGAGTCTGGCGATGTTGTCCAGGCAGATCTCAAACTCCTGTCCTCACAGGATTCTTCTGCCTCAGTTTCCCAAAATGGTGGGATTACAGGTATGTGCCACCACACCTGGCCTGATTTTATATTTTGAAAGGAATTCTAGAGTGTAAACATTAGATTATGTATGAGAAAATATTTTAAATATACCTTTCAAGGTGGTCATTTCAAAGTTTGTGGAAATTTGAATCACCTATATACTGGGAGTACTATACTGGGAGTTTTGCACACTAAATGGTCATGAAAAATCCTAGAGAAATTGTGGATTAGATTTCTTGTTTTGAATGGCTTTGTCATATGTAAAACTGAAATTAATCCACCCATAAAAGACACCTCCCTGAAAAAATAATTCTTATGTGTTTGAATTAGATAATCATACTTGAGAGCAATCTATATTCTGGTCACCATATTTTGGTAAATTAATGAATGACTGAAATCAGTTTTACTGTTTTTACTGATTTTACTTTTTCTTCTGTAGCTTTTTAATGCAACTTTGGACAAGCTATCTAATCAATTTTCCTTTTCTTTTAAAATAGGGTAAGAGTTTTTATTCTTTTTCTCTTAAAGGATATTTTGAGGTCAGATGTAACTATATAATCTAATAAAATTAGCTGTTTGTGAACAGAATCACTCCCATGCTGCATGATCTTGTTGAATATTCTTATCATCCAGCATTTTGAATCACTAGTATAATGATAATTTGTGTTGATAATGAAGCTCCCAAAATGCATTCGGAATCATCAAAGAAAGACTAGATTAGGTTCAGAATAGTTTTAGTTCCAAGTGACTCATCTGTCTCATTAATCTCCTAAATTAAGTCTCAAAGTCCTTAGAGTAGTTCTTCAGAGAAACTCACACTCCATAGCATTCTTATTAAATAGTGTTAAAATAGATTTCTCTCTCTCTCTTTTTTTTTTTTATTTTGGTGGCAAAATATGCACATTAAGATAGGCCTGTACTTCTCATTACCCACTAAATATGCAACTTGGAGCAATTTACACAATCTTGATAAATACTTGCCTCTACCTGTAAGACTGATAGAATAATGGCTTGTTCAAAGTACTTTTTGACAATGTGTACAATATTCTTAGCTCAGGGCTGGCAGGGTAGTAAGTACTTTTATTCTTTTAAATGTCATTATTTCGTTAATGTCATTCAGCCATTATTATAATCATGCTGCTATTATTTCAAGTAACAAAAAGTGATTCCTTCTTTTTCATCATATCTGCTCCAAAGTTCTTCAACTTACCGCACATCAGAGAAATAGGAAAGTCATGGAACAAAAACACTCTTACAACTCTATAAAATTTTATTGTGTGATCATAACATCTTATTTTTCTCTCATTCACAATTTCTTCATCTAATATATGATATTTAGGTTTGTGACTTTGAATTAATCTTTTTTTTTCCCTTTTTGTCTTCTTTTTACTACTCTTTCTCTCTTTTTATGAGGCTCAGTTTCTTCGTCTGAAACATGAAGTTAACTAGCCTTTGAATGGTGAAGATCGAATTGAGAAGTATACTTTTGAAAATCACGTAGCACCGTGTCTGAGAAATAAAGGCCACGCAATATTAGAAACCTCCTAAAGTCTCTATAGCATGATATGAACTTTTAAATTAAACCTTATTTCACATTATTTTATCAAAATTGAACTTGCTTCCTCTTGTTATTGTCATTTTCCTATTGTCATATATCCATGTTAAATATTAATTATTATATATAAACCTTTTTCAACCTCTTTGCCTGAGCAAACCTTCATGATCTTTCAAGAACAACTCCAATTTGCCATTATCATGATCTTCTTTCTCTACTGCATTCCACATTGATATTTTCTTTAGCTGAAATACTGAACTCTCATTCATTCAGTGAACACTTACTTAATAATTCTTATTCTAGAAATTTATATTATAAAGAAAGACATGATACTTGCATATGGGAGCACTAATGTAGCAGAAAATAATTGACATGTGCATAAATGTGCACATGTAGTAGACATATGCATAAATTGAATTGCAATATATTATAGGAAGTGTTATGGACTGAAAGTTGGTGTGCTCCCCAAATTTGTATATTGAAACCTTAATTCTGAATGTGACGGTATTTGAAGATGGGATATTTGAAAGTGATTAGGTCATGAGAGTGGACCCCTCATGATGGAATTAGTGTTCCTAATAAGAAGATAGAGAAGAGTGCTTCCCTTCTTCCTTACTGTATCAGGATACAGAGAAAAGACATCACTTGCCAACTAGAAAGGGTTTCCTCACCGTACACTGGATGTGCCAGTACATTGATCACGGACTTCCCAGCCTCCAGAACAGCGAGAAATAAATGTTTGTTGTTTAAAATACCTGGTCTATGGTATTTGTGTTATAGCAGCCTGAACTGACTAAGACAGGATGGATATTATCAGTTATATCATGTTGTGTTACATTGCTATCTAAATTTTCTAATATATTACATTTGTTCTACTTAATTAGATTATATATTTCTCAATGACAAGGAGTGTCTAATATTTCTATTTTGCAATTTACATCAATTACTCACAATGCTGAGTGCATTATAATGGCACAAAAATAATATTATTATGATAACTGAATAAATAGAATGCTTATTATCATTTTAGCCTTTCCATTATTCAGAATATTTTAATTCTGATCTCTAATTTGAAAATAAGTTTGAGACATTTTAAAAATTAGAAATGCAAAAGCAATGTTATCTATAGGAGTTCATGTGAGAGAAATTTGTAATTGTACTAAGGAGCAGATAATTTTAAAATGTTAAAGGATGGATCAAGATAAAGAAATCAAGTGCTTCTAATTCCTATACTGATGGCAAAGTTGCAAAAGCTAGCTTTCTCTAAAACCAATCCAAGAGAAAGTTTAGAATAGGGATACATACTTTTCAGGAATAAGACGGAAACAAATAGAAACTTCTGTGAAACTCTTGGGTAGACTCAATGGTGTCTTGACCCAATGATGTGAACGAGGATAGAGTGAAAGTGTCAGTAAAATGATAGGTTGAGAGGAATCATTTGACTTCACCTTATTCCGGTCTCCCACTTTGGTGCTCACATAGAAATGTTATGCAACAGCTTAAGTTGTAACAAAGGGGAGGGATAAAGCCAATGTAGCGTAAAGGCCCATTTAAATGGGAGAAAAAGTGACCAGTAATTGCCTGGTTAATACCACAAATGTGAATGGTGTGCAACGATGCTGTGATTTTTGGGGGCTCCTTTTCCTAAGAATCTGGCCACAGGGCTGGACTTTAGCCCATCGCCAGGAAAAGATCACTAGGTTGGGTAGTAAATCCCTTCAGGGAATCGTGTAATTATATGCCAAATAAACAGCCATCTAAGGAAGAGAAAACATTCTAAAGAAAGATGACAAATTGATCATCTTATACCAACTGAAGTAGAATTTGTAGAACAAATGGACAAAGATTTTACATATAAACATTTTAAACGTATATACTAAGATGAAATAAATTATTAATATAAAATAAAACAAAAATATAAAAATACATTTTAGGTATTAAAAAATACGAAAGAAAAAACCCACATTTAAGTAATATTAATGAAATGTAGACGTAGTAAAACCTAAGAGAAAATTCTAAAAGCATGCAGAGTAAAAGCAAATTTTATTGATAACAGCTCACAGTTTATAAAGAAACAAGCAGATTGACATTAAACTTGTCACATTCAATATTGGAAAGGAAATAAAGGTTATAAGTTTTTTTTTTTTATTTCAGGGTATTGTGAGGGTACAAACATTATGGTTACACTTTATGTCTTTGCCTCACCCAAGTGCGGGTTAAAGGCATGCCCTTCCCCCCTACAGTGCTCCCCGTGTCCTTTAGTTGCGTTAAAGAAAAAGAATATTGTACTTCGATTTGTATCCAGTCAAATTGTT